>OZ010698.1:9654990-9767367 GCA_963932265.1 Thymelicus lineola | reverse complement strand
CAAGTATCCTCCATAAGCCAAGGAAATAGCATAGCCCAGAGTTGGGGCACAGAGACACAGCCCATACACCGGCCCTCGGACCCAGCGAGCTCCACTCGCTTGCTTCTCAGCTTGGACAAGCGCTTCTTGGTAGCGATTCAGCATTGTACGTTCAACTCCTAAGGGATACAGCACCAGGTTAAGGTTTGTAACTAGAGTCAACGTTAAATGTGTTGCATGAATATAATTTTAATATATGTACCTACTTAGAATAGTAAAGATTGGAGACTTTTGAATAATGCCCACCTGTTTGGAAGCTTATAGATAAGTTAGATGGATAACTCCAAATAGCTCAATATAAGAATTCCAAGTATCCTAAGCGCAAAGGCTTATTCTTGGCAAAATAAAGATAAGCAGAGAGAAAGTTTCCCTCCCAAATGATCTTTAAAAGCTGTATTCAGCTCTTATAATCTAAATTGCCTTCCTATTTCGATGACTTTAAAAAACGTCTAGAAGTACCTTTAACCTGAAATTTGGAGAAAGCTAAACAAATTGATTGTTTCTTCTTTGTGTGGTCACAATAACTATACATCATGTGGCATGTTTGCTCATATTATGTTGGCAATAAATAAAAAAAAACCTCTGCACTTACCTAAACTGTGTACCGTTCGAACGTTGAGTACAGCTTCCGTGGCCATCCGAGACGCTTGCTCCAGGGCTTTTCTCTCTTGATTTTCTGATCGCTTTGTCACCCAACCCTCCAGACAGATTCCACCGATTACCTGTAAAAACAAATTCTTGAGTACATTTGCTTTGATGGAGAAAAATTTATGAAAACTTTAGCTACAATAATTGTAATAATAATAAGATAATAATTGTAAAAATAAATAATAAGAAAAGTTTTGTATAGTTTTTGTACTTACACAAGGCACGCTAAGAAGGCTGACGAGGGTCATCTTCCAGGAGTACACCATAGCCACAGAGACTCCGAGGACCATAGTGCTGACTCCTTGTAGCATTGTGCCTAGACGAGTTCCTGAAAAAGTAAGATATTGTGAGTTTCCAGTGAAGTCTGCTTGTTTATTGGCAGCGTACGGCCTCTACTATACTATCTCTAATTCTGGAAGGAAACTTGACTTTCGAAGGTAGTTATAGTGCAATGATCTATCTACTAATCATAATAACCAACACCGCGAACACCACGTAGGTATGTCCCAATGCATTGGCGCCACGTGGCTTCAATCTTCAATGGATTCGTTCGATTTTGAACGGGGGCTCAATTTTGAAAATGGAACCTCCCGGCGGGACACACATTTTGTTCGAGATGTCTGTTCCATGACATTATTCTTCAATGTATTTTCATCAAGAATTCGAGGGTATATAAATAGTACCATAAAAATTATTTACCAGTTGCTCCCTGGACAGCTGCGCAATCCGTAGCCAGTCTTGCACACAACGCACCTACTGAGTTAGTGGGAATGTCGTACCATCCTTGCTCCTGCAAATTTACAACAACCATGAAATCTAGTATATTTAAATAGCGTGTTTTTTTTATGTAAATAGCTGACGATCCACGTTATGGTAAGTGGCTATCGTCGCCCATGAACATGAGCAACACCAAAGGCATCACTGATGCGTTGTCGATCAAGAAAGAAAGAAGAAAAAGGAAGAAAGAACTGTCTCTCAAGCCCCAGCCAGAACACGACGAGTTGTTTGGCGGCTGACTCATGCTCAAGGGTGGTAGCTATCCAGGTCATGCTCAAGGGTGGTAGCTATCCAGACGAACACCATGGAGAAATAATAATAGTAATAATTAACAATTAAAATCAATATTACCAGTATAATCCCTCTGAGGAGCCCTACCACCAGCGGGCCGGATTTACTCACCTCTTACGACACCCATCTGGCGTGGGATTGGGGTTAGTATTTCAAGCCGCTCCAATACGGCTAGTGCAACAAGGCAAGCTTAAAACAACTGCTAGCGTCAAATTCAGAACATAAATCGTATCCAAATACTGACCTGAACAAGAAAATTACTGAAAGTTTTGACCCTGAGCCGTTCAGTGAGCTTTGCACC
Source organism: Thymelicus lineola (assembly GCA_963932265.1). Taxonomy (NCBI): domain Eukaryota; kingdom Metazoa; phylum Arthropoda; class Insecta; order Lepidoptera; family Hesperiidae; genus Thymelicus; species Thymelicus lineola. The sequence continues at coordinate 9,765,311 of OZ010698.1, read as the reverse complement.
AGCCAGGCCAAACAACCAAGCCTGTAAGAAAGTCACCAGGCCACTAATTGCTGCTACGCAGGCGAATATTCCAGCGTACATCTGTGATTTCTCCATGATTTCCTCTCTGTCTGGCCAGGAGAACATCTGAAATAGAAGACATTGGTTACACATTTCCAAGTTTTTGCAATCCTAAAGATGTTAAGGGCTATTATCTTATACGTACCCCGTAAAGTTTGGAGAAGAGCAATGCGAATACAGGCATAGTACCGCCAATGACAAACGAAGCGCATCCGCCACCGAGTAACAAAGGCCACTCTTCGCCATTCAGCTTCAACAGTTGCCAAGTGGATACTGATGCTTCTTTTTCTGACTCTGATTCCACAGGATCCTGTGTAAAGTACAGACAAATGGTAATGTAAGAAAGAAGAACGTAGAAGAAGATCCATTCTGCTTTTAATAATTGATCTACCATCCTATAAATCTAAGAAAGTACTCACCAGTTCTTCGGGAAGTTCCGGACTAATAGGCATTCCTACTAAACCTGATGCCAATCGTCTGCTACCTCGAAGGAAACTATCTCTTGAAAATGGTTCTGCAAAACAAAAGAAGCTTATTATTATCTATGCTGTATGCTCTCGTTACAGTATAGATGTACCTACAATACGACATATAGGTAATAGTAGGTAGTAGGTAGTAACTTAAGTAAAAGGATAAGTGAAAGATATGGATAAACTACCTTTAGCCGTGGAGCAAATGCTGCTACTTCTCCGAATTAATTCCCGTTTCTTCTCATTAAGTTCCTCTGCCTGCTCGACTGCTACAACCTCATCATCATCAGCTTCTGCCAGGCTTTGGGCTATGCTCCTGAGGAGAAAGTATATTTTATAAGGAACTGCCCTTAATAGCAACTTTAGTTGGGATATTTAAGAGTATATTTAAATTCATGTGTTCTAATTTCTCGCTTCTACTTCAGTTTGAAAAAGGATCTTGAATCAAGAAATTTGGACATGAAACAAGGGACCGATTTAAATTTTACAAGGCTTGAGAAAAACAAACAATATTTGATTGGTTGAAGAATGGGTCCCGACTCCGACTGTTAATCCTTCTATGGTGTAGTTGTTCAATATTACTTTGAGCAACATTTTAAACTACTGGGCTTGTTTTTTCTTGTTAGTTTTTTTACACAGTTGGGTGTTTTGTTTTTGAAGTGAAAACTTCTTTAGTTGTGATTTGAAAGTCGATGAAACGAAAAAGCGACATTAAAAAGAGACGGCGCGAGGAACAAGATTAGTTCGTATCTTGAAACCAAAATTGAAGGTTTCACTTCTACCACGTGTGAATTGCACACATTTTAATTTTAATTAATTTTAATTATTTGAGGTATATTGGCTTAAGTACCGATGCGTCATGTCATGTTGCACAAGTTTCCAATAAGCTCCTTTCAATTCAAGTAACTCCTGATGTGTGCCCTGCTCCAAAACTGAACCTTGCTCGATGTAGACAATCCGGGATGCGTTTACTATAGTGGACAGCCTGGAAATTAGGAACAGTAATGTTAAAAAGTGTATCCGTTATCTAGTATACTGATATACATATGTACATGACCAAAGCCCTTGTCGTTATGTTTCTTATAAGTGTTTTAAAATATTCTTAAATAAACATTTTGAATTTAATTTCACAAAAAAAATGAAATGCTTGAAATCTTCCACTTGAAAAAAATCATTACGATTGTCTATAAGCAATTACTCAGATAATATCTTGTTCATGTTAATTAACCTGGTGTAACTTACCTATGAGAAACCACCAGTGTAGTTCGACCTTTGCTAGCAGCGTCTAGGGCTGCCTGCACCTACAAATATAGATTACGGATATTAATAAATGTATTTCATTATATTATTATTGGACATTAAAAATAATCATGATTTTTGGAAATTCAACCCAACCGTAGGTCCTGTATAATACCTCACTGCAAAATCTATTAAAACAGTTAGGTACGTATAAGAAAGAATGTCTCTAAAATTTTTTTCTGTATATAATTGAATGGTGTGCATAAATTATTAAATAAATAAGGAATAGATTTGGTCTTCTTGATAACAATAATTTAGTATCCACTATTATCAGAGTAGCTTTTACCTTAAAATTAGTTTAATTCTACTTTAATAGTAAAATACAATTTGCATAATCCATGAGGAAATCCACCAGAGGAATCAATATAACATAAATGTTTCAAATAAACGGAGATGTCTAACCTGTCTCTCTGAGGCAGGGTCCAGCGCAGAAGTAGGTTCATCCAGTAAGAGAATTGCTGGTTTCCGCAGCAGCGCTCTCGCTATAGCCACCCTCTGCTTCTGACCACCAGATAACTGCGCGCCGCGCTCACCCAGCGTAGTGTCGTAGCCCTGGAGAAAGTTTACTCGTCATCATTACGTTCATTCTGTCTGTGGAGTTTAGGTTTTTATAGATTTGAGAGATTAATTACTTCTACACAGACGCTGGTCACACTTTTGAGAACAGTATGAAGAATTTACACGATTTTACCATAGACATATTGATTTTACAGCACTTTTTTCATTACCATAAAGCCTGGATTATTCAAGTAAATAAACACACATCGAATTCAGGAATATTGCTAAGTTTTTTGACGTAAGAAACTTGTTGCTTAAGTTAGCACGACTTGATGTGTTACGGGTGGTGGCTTGGGAGCTAGTTCTCGCCTTCTTTTATCTCTTATCATTCTTGTTAGGCATTGCATCGGAAATGCCTATTGTGTTACTGATGTCTATGGGGGACAGCGAGCACTTACCATCAGATGCCTCGTCTATTCATTTCAGCATAAAACAAACTTACATTAACCAACTTCGTGATAAACTGATGCGCATGAGCGGTTTTTGCTGCGGCTATCATATCTTCCTCTGTCGCTCCCTCCATGCCTATCATTATGTTGTCACGAATACTTCCGCTGAATAGTACCGGTTCCTGTCCTACGACGCCTGAAACAATTGGACAAAATTAATATAATTACATTAAATTATGGCTGTTATTCGAGAACCTTTCTTGCGCAGCATACGGTCAGCCAATAGCAACTTCAACGAACGCGCTTCCTTGCTTACCAATGCTCTTCCTAAAGTGATGAAGATGTAGGTTCTCCAAACGATGTCCATCAACAGTGACACTGCCGCTGTCAGGCTCGTACGCGCGTTGCAGCAGCTGCAGTAAGGTGGACTTTCCACAGCCGGAACCGCCCACCAGGGCTACTGTCTCACCAGCTTTGATGCGGAGACTTAACCCTCGAAGGACCTAGATTGGTGCAATTTGTGATGGTTATTACCCAAATAAAGAATTTGCGGTCTTCTTGTTTCGATCGATGTTTCGGTTTAAGTCTATCTGAATATTTTTGCCTTCAAAGTTTTATGAATGAAGTTAGGGAGAAAATAAACTAGGTACTCGTATTACACGAACTAAAGAGAATGCTGCCGAAAGTTTTGACATGAAATGCGTTATGGCAGTAACAATTTTTTTTCTTAAAGTTTAAAAGAATGGATAACATGGGTGATGTGTGCTCAAACCCATTTTTAAAGAAATCCGAACTTGACCAGTGTGGTCAACTATGGGCTTTCTACAAAAAAGAGTTAAGTCCATGGATGGGATAGTTATAGGCGTCGATGATGAGGATTATAGTCAATATAACCAATAAGACATACCTTGACATCAGGTCTGGAAGGGTAATTGAAGTACAGGCTATCAAAGACGATATCTCCTTTGAAACCTTCTGGCTTGCTTCCCACATCCTGCAAGGCGTCAATCCTGGACTTTCGCTCTAGAAGACGAAAGAGGGACTTGGCAGCGCCTCGGGCAGATGAGAAAATCTCCAAATGAGGATGACACATGGCTATGTTCTGTGCTGCCATGAATGTACAAAAGAGGACCTGGAGACAAATCGTTTTATATTAAAAACTAATCTTAAATGTCGGCTTCAAGTTTTTGTTGTTAATGTCAAACTAACCCTTGCACTGAGATTTTCTATGTGGTAAGTGGCTTGGAAATACACAAATAAGTGACGTCACAAAAAACCAGTACCCGAGAATAAATATTTAACCATCTGCTATATGTAGGTAAGTGATCTTAGTTTAGCAGGTAGAGCCAATAAGCAATCAAGAAGTTGCAACTCGTGTCGCTGACAAAATTCAAAAGAAATAAACATAAAAACTTACAGTAACCATAATACCAGGATGGTATTGCCTCTCCTCAATAGGTAGCGGCATATCTCTGACTATGAGTGCGGTGCCGTAGGCGAAGACAATGGCGTTCAAACTGTATGTGAGTAGCCAGCCTGCTCCGGCGCCCCCGCCAGCCCAGGCACTACGGCGTCTTGTTGCCGCCATTCCTGATTGAAGGGCGTTTTGGAACCTGAAATGAAGATGCCAATTAGAAAAAGAATACGCACACACTCAAGCATGCACAGGTTATTAGGATCCTCTGTTCTGCAAATGGCAGACCTATGTTCAGAAGCATTTATGTTCAGAAGACTCTGGTGAAAAAATTTGCTTGCTCCAAAATTGTTTAGGGTATATTTTGTAATCAGTCGCTTTATGATTACTTAGAATGATTTTGTATGTATGCACTTCTCTGTCATTTTGCTCAATTCTTGTATCTACCTTTCCACTTCCTGTTTCTCTCCGGCGTATGCCCTGACAGTTCGTATCGCAGCCAGAGCCTGCTCCACAATTCTACCCGCAACACCATATGCCTCAACCTCTTCTGAGTAACATTTTGTTTGGTACTGGAAAACAAACAGAAAAATACGATACAGATTTGCATGTTAAAAAGTGCAAAACGTGCTTGTTAAACATGTATAAGTGTATCAGTGATACCCAAAGATATGGTGATACCTATATGAATAAAATATTTTGACTTTGACCTTGAAAAGATGTTATCACAAAAAACCGAATTAGATAAATTTAAAGTCTCATGAATTTAGAGTGGACTTTTGCATATTAAAAATATTGATTGTAAAGAACACCTACATTCGTAGACTTGAGTGGCCTAAATATTCTACTGGTTATTAGAAGTAAAAATGCCATTCCAAGTTGGTGATGGTGACTCATGCACATGATTTTGATGATGTGGTGCACAGACTTAAAAAAAGAACAGACGGATTCTCAGCAATAAATTCAGTGAGGCACCCATAGTAATACCAACTCCTCTATTCGTACAAGTATCACACGCACACATTGACACCATGCTGTTATTAATCGGCCGCCATTACCGCGTCGGATTGGTCGGACCGCACTAAAAATTAGGCACACATGGTAAGCAGTCGGCGTCACTCTCGATAAGACAAGGTGACGTCCGGGTTATTTTCACGTTCGTGATATGGTGATAGAAAGATTATATCATATGTCGAAGTATTTGGCCATCTTACCTTAGCAACTATTCCAGCAACCAACAGCGCCAATGGCACTACAGATAGGCCAGCGAGAGTGAGCTGCCATCCATTGATCAACGCAACAGTTGACGCGAGGATGACACTACCACCTAGGTATGACGTCATGGCCACATGTTCTCCTACTCCTTGACGGAGTTTCTCCGTGTCTCTGAAAAGGTGATTAATTTTAGTATGTGGAAATAAGCAACACAAAGTTGTGTTGGCACGAATGCGGAATCTTTAGAGGTGTTTTTTCTGAGTTTGGGCATAGACATAAATTATATAGGATTTTAGGTCTTAGTTTTGACTGACATGGTTGGTTAGGTTGCGTTGGACGCAAATTAAGAGCCTTCTATTGAACAAGTATCTTCAAATCAACGCACCAATAATTTTTCAAGCAAGTGATGGAATCCTATTAACATTATAAATGTGAAAGTATTTGAAGATGTTTGGATGTTTGTTCCTCAATCACGCCACATCTACTCATCATCTAATATGGTTTTATAAATATAAATTAATTATTTAAAAACTTCATTTCGAAACCTCTCTACCGCTGGCGAAGTTGCAGGCAAAAGCTAATATTTTAATAATTGAAGAAAATTATATTCAGGTACTTACTCAGTAAGGACTGATGCAAAATTCATTGTGGTATTCGTATCGAAGAAAGCTGTCTCCTGACTTAGAACTGCTCTTAATAGTTTCCATCTTAACCTTGATATCTGAAAACATAATAAGAAAAAAGATATAACAGAGATAGAGAAAAGACAAGAGCTTCCCTATGCCCTATGCCCTCCCAACCAAACAAAAGTCGATCATATTTTTTTGCAGCAGCAATCAAACGAGCTGATGATGATGGCAAGTGGCCACCATCGCCCATGGACATAAGTAATACCAAAAGTATCGCGTTAGCGTTGCCGATCTAAAAAGAGGAGAGATTACGAAAGAAAAATTGGCTCTCAAGAAGGAGGCCGGTACAAAAACTCTAGATGAATTGAATATTTTAAGCTGTTTTCCTCGACAAAAGGTATCTCACCATTTTAGAAGCAGCCCAATTGGCAAGGGTTACTGCGCCGGCCGCAGCTACAATCTGGCAGGCCATGATAGCTACACTGGCCAATGCAAACGCTATAGAGTCATCTACTAGCGCATCCATGTGGTCTGTTTGATTGTGGTGAGATCTGCAATGAAGACGAGCGAGATGAAAAAACTCAAGTTGTATGAAGGAAAGACTATTTAATAGAGTTAAAAGCTAGCGTGGGTTCTTTTATTTTGGTGACGTAAATTTACAATATCCAATTATTTGATCATCACAGGTTTGCAATATTATTGTTTTCAAACTTATAGAATTGGATTTCTATAAACAAAAAAAAACCGGGCAATTAGGTGTCAGGCCACGCGCAGTGTAGAATTCCAAAGTAGTACCTAAGTTTATCGACTATTACTCATTAACTACTATGCTAACATAGCTGTGATAGTTTTCCTTGTAAATTCATCATATAACCTATTTTTGAGAATTTTTTCACTAATTTCAACCCCTACCGCTTAGCCGGCACGGGGGGGGGGGGACACCTGAATATAACCAAAATTGATACTTCACATAATAGGGTATGCGACGAATAAAAAATTCATCCTTATGTTACCTGTAGGGGAAAAAATGTTAATAGTAATGTCAATCTTATTATTTTACGGTATACCTAGGTATTGAAAGAAGCTCTATTCACTACGTATCATTTTTAAATCAACATAATTTTTTATATCAATCGTTAATAATTCGTAATTACAACTTACGGTAGTGTCCTCCCTCCTCCGAACAAGGTGAGGATGACCAAGCTATCTGGAGGCGGGGCTGTTGTGTGCCGTTGCACGAAGAGTGCTGTGACTTCCCCGTAGATGAGCACTGCGGCTACCAGACCCCCTGAGCACAGCCAGCCCAGGAGACAACCCAGCACTGTCGCCAGCTTCTCTCCCCATGTCGCGTACCTCCACTGAAACAAGGAAACTTTATTTATTTATTTAATCTTTTTTGCAAGACCTAAAACAGGTTTTTACAAAGGGCGGACTTAATGCCTTGAGGCATTCTCTACCAGTCAACCCAGGGTGATGGTGAGAAATTGCGGCAGGTGGCAATACAGGTGGTTTGTTCAACTTGGTTTTATTTCATATTCTTTCGCGATTTTTTCTCCTCCTTGGGAATCATCTTTCCGAAATGGTGACGGCTTAAAAAAACCGGGCCAGAGCGAGTCATGGTGACGGCTTAAAAAAAACCGGTCCAATGCATGTCAGGCCACGCGCAATGTAGGGTTCCGAAGTAGTAAGTTTATCGACTATTACTAATTAACTACTTAAGCTAACCTAGCCGCGATAGTTTTCCTTGAAAAATTCATATATCGTTCACTGTTAATATTGTATGATTTGTATGGTTTGTATCAATGAAGTAATATTTTTATTCGTTCTTATTCAGACGGCAAATCGCACGTAATTTTGTGATAGGTACCTACCCCTAATAAGGAACAAATACCTAAAGCGAATCTGATTGATAAACCAATCTAACTTGTTAGTTAAGTAAGTAAGTAAAGCATAACTTACTTTCCTAATGTAAATTAGGTATATGGAAGACTTATCTAGATAACCGTGTCTTTCAGAATATATTTTCTGTAATTTACATTTAATAAAACCTTTTGTCGTCTAAAAGCCTTTCGGAATTCCGGTAACGTTTAAATCGCAAGTTAATAAGCAACTGATACGATTCGTAAACTGATACGACACTACATAATTATATTGTTCGTCTATTCCCATAACCTTTCAGTATATAACAAAGTACTCTGTGATAACCTTCTGAAAGGTTTCTACGTCCCACTGCGTGCATCCGGATTATTAAAAGTTTTGTTGCAATTTTTTATTAGCAATGGTGAACAGGGCCGTGCCTGACGGGCGTTCATTGCGTGCACCGCACGCAGGCGGCCGAAATTAAGAGGCGGCCAAATCGTTACAAGTTGTTTACTGGGCAAAAATACAATCGGTTTGTTTTCAATTTTTCATTAAAATACGAAGTAAAAACAGTTTCTCTAATCTAATCTATCTAAAAAGAGTTTCTCAGAAATAAGTAATTAAAGTAAGTAAATTAATTCTATTTTGTATACCTCCCAAGTTGCAAGTCAGCCCAGATCTGCCATTGGCCACTGAGCTTTGTTATCCTAATATGTTAGTATAGATTTAAGGGTTATTCCTTGTTCTTTATGTTTGATAATTTTGTCTGTGATTATAAAACCAATACCATAATTTTTTTCATGTTATTATTTTTGTTTAAATTTTAAATAAAAAAATGTTTATTTTGTGCATTTTTTTTCTTAAATTTCATCCAAACATATAAATCTCATAAAACCGGTTTTTAGCCGGTTTTTCTTTTCAGAAACCGGTTTTGGGAACAAAACCAATATTTTTTTTCGTTCTCGATTTCGGTTAACCAAAAACTGATTTTTTTCCCGGTTTGATGCCCTGTGTAAAATAATAAACATTAAAAATTAAAGTAGTTTTTTTTAATGTTATCCTGGGGGCGGCCATACAGACTGGCACGCAGGCGGCCATATACCCAGGCACGGCCCTGATGGTGAACTTTAGTTGGTAAAATACTATTTTTAAGGGACATTTTAATTATCAAATTTGTTATTAAGTATTGTATATTATTATCATAATCATCATCATTGCAAACTTAATTTGAAAGTCAAAAATATAATAAGTAAGAAAATTATACAGATTTTTGTTTACGTTTTTTTATTAGGTAACCCTAGTCCATAACTATGTCCCACACGCGACATGAAAACTAGGTAGGTACTTTCTTAAAATTTAAAATGACTCTAATGACCATTGAAGTATTATTACTATCGTATAGAACCGACACCGCGAACACCATGTACCTATGTCCCAATACATTGGCGCCACGTGGCTTTAATCTTAAATGGATTCGTTCGATTTTGAAAGGAGAACCGGGGCTCAATTTTGAAAATGGAACCTCCCGGCGGGACACACATTTTGTTCGAGATGTCTGTTCTATGACATTATACTTCAATGTTATTGACTCTCTTTTTAATAAGACTTGCTCTACACAACGGACCTCTAATATCTCTTATCTATAGCGATCCGTCCTGCGTGGATGGCCAACCTTACCCTCATATTTAGAGGTTGAGGTTGATTTAGGTCAATAAAATAAAATAAGGTTTCCATTGAAACACTCTTTAATTAGGTCTGTTATACTCTCTGTCAGTCTAACAAATTAATTATTAAGACCAATTAAAACATTGTCTGTTTTGTGCCGTAACGTGAAGGGCATTTTAATAATTAACACTCTGTTTAAATTGTATTGACTCAAGCACAGACTCAAGTGTCAAGAATTTTCAAACAGAGATAGATACATTTAAGAATTTATGCTATTTACCTACCTACTTTTATTTAAGTACTTACAAGCTGGCGCGCGACTTCATCCGCGAAAATATTATTTTTTATAAATATTGTCAAACTATCATTTATTTCAACCCTTCAAGGGATGAACATCAAAAATTCTTTCTTAGAGCTTAATTTATGAACATTTATGTTATAATATGTACGCTTTACTTGTTTAAATAAATAAATAAATATTATCAATAAAATAAAAGACTACTCTGCATCGACCATTGAAGTACCTACTATTACTAGCGTATAGAAAAATGTCCTAATGCATTGGCGTCACGTGGCTTCAATCTTTAATGGATTCGTTCGATTTTGAAAGGAGAACGGGGGCTCAATTTTGAAAATCGAACCTCCCGGCGGGACACACATTTTGTTCGAGATGTCTGTTCTATGACGTTATAATTCAATGGCATCGACCGGTTTTTTTTCCGATTCAAACGTCTTAACTCTAAATCAATTAATCACAAATGATCAATTATTTTCACTGCAATTAATAAAATTAAACCATTCGCTTTGAATCTTTCACTCACTAGAAAAATAACAAATAATTTTTAATTAAATCAGTTCAGTTTCTAATTCTATAATATTAAATTACAAAATAATCGGTTTACCTATTAATCTAGTTAAGTTATTTAATTGATTGCTAGAAACAATTTTATGCCGATTACGGAGAAGTTTTGTATGTATGACGTTATTCTTTGCACATAATATACATATACTTACGTATAATTATTATAGCCGTATTGGGGTGGCGTAGAATCCTGACGCCCATCCCATACTGGCACACTAGAGACAATACGAGGCGACAGAAGCGGCCTGCTCGATGATTAGGCTTCAAATAAGGGCCAAATCAATATTACTAGGAATTAAATCACTAATATTATATTACATTTTGTGAAGCCTGACTAGCTACTTCTTGCTTGAGACAGCCACGAGGACTCATCGTGTTAAGTTTCTTTTCTTTCGTGTTCGGCAAGGCAACGCATAAACGATCCCTTCGGAGGCGTCCATAATAAAATACGTGAGATGTTTAAGGGGGGGAGGAGTCAAATCTCATCTAATCTTACGTTGGAGAAAGGGGGGGGGTCTCGGCAAATACCACGCAATTTTTTTTAAACTGATTGAAACAAAAAAAATATAGATACTATTTGGGTCCATTTAATCCATATTGTACGTACATGCTTAAGATTTAATCTTAATACGACTAAGATCTAAATCGTATAAAGAACTAATTCGTTCGAAAGAAAATAATTTACAATAACAATCCAACGCGTTTACGTAAGAAACCCACATTTTGAAAAATCTCACGTGAGATTGGGGGATGGGGGAGGGGGTTGAATAAAATCTCACGACATCTTACCAGGCGGGGAGGAGGGAAAGAAAATTTAAAAAAACACCTCACGTAATTTATGGTCGCCCCCTTTGGTCAGTGCCGGATTGAAGTATATTTTTTATGAGTGTAGGCCAATTTATTTTCGTCGCCCCATGTACATTTCTAAAATAATAATTTTCTATTCATTGTAAAGAAGGCACTGAATTAGTCACTAAGAAAGTGCGTAAAAAACAAGAATTACAATTTTTTGCGACACTTTTTAATAACAAAATCATCTATAATATATAATATCATCTTCTGAAATCCGCCGCCCCTAGGACGCTGCCGCCCCTAGGCCGCGGCCTATACGGCCTACTGACAAATCCAGGACTGCCTTTGGTGCGATTCATGGACGACGGTACCTACTTACCATCAGATGGATCGTCAGCGTCAGTGTTTGTTGTGTTGTGTTATTTATGTTGTAAAAGCATAATATTTGCAATTTGACGATTAGGTAATGGTGCATAATTTAAAACATAAATAATCTAAAATTTTAACAAAAAAAACCGACTTCAACTGAAGTACATCCTTTCCAATAACAATAAAAAAGAATCATCGAATTCGGCTAGCGTGATATTGAGTTACCTATTCGTCCATTTGTCGCGCACATACTTAATGAAAATTTAAGACTTATATTGTTCTCTCATGTATGCCATTATCATATCTCGATATTTAAGTGGGACCACACGACAAGCACCAGCTTTCGATTAAAAAATCATCAAAATCGGTTCACTCACTCGAAAGTTCTGAGGTAACAAACATAAAAAAATACAGACGAATTGAGAACCTCCTCCTTTTTTTGAAGTCGGTTAATAAACACGAGTTCATTTAATATTGATTTTGTGAAAAAAACTTTCAAATGATCAATATTTGGAATAATACCTCGTGACGTGAGATATCCTAATTAAAATTTAATGTAGAAATGGAAAATTATTTTGTTTCGGTGAAGACAGCTCACTAATACAAATTAATTACTCAGTAGTTAAGAAGTTGAAACTTTCCGCATTGATTTCCTTAGTGGGATAGGTATTATATTATGTTATACGTCTTACCTATTAATTCTTGGAATAAAGCATTAGTCATTTATAAACAAATACGAAATAACACATTATGTTTGCCTCAATCTAATTTAGTTACCTACTGTCATTTAGATAATTTGTACAGTAAGTTTCCTAGGTTGTCTTCATAAATTGAACATAATTAAATTATTAAGCATTTAAATTTAAATTAAAGCCAATTACCTACCTACCACTTAACCCATTTTCTACATGAAATATAAAGTCTTTCACTGTCATTTAATAAAAAAGAAAATTCATAAGTCCATTTTTTCTGTTTTATTTTACTATTTTTTACCTATTTTTAGTAAGTGATAGATTCTTGCAGCTTTGCAGCTTTGAAAAATCATCAATTTTATGAGATAGATAGAAATAGAAATATATGCAAAATTACCAATACCAAATATACTTCAACATACTAATGATGTACGTCTTGTTTTTACGTAAAATGGAACAAGAAATGTAAAAGGAAAACTCGGACACTTCACAGTACGCTGCACGCTCGCCAAGTGCGGTGCAATGCACTCTAATCCCTGCTTTATGATGAGGAAAACATCTAGGAATACCCAGGGGCCGGAATGTGGATGTATTCCGTACACCTGTGGATCGAGTTACCCAGTATTATGCAATAACTAATTTATAATTGAAATAATTATGCAGGCACCTTATTTAGAAAACCAATAACATTTTTGGAAGACCTTTTCAACGATACCCCACACTATAGGGTACGCGACGAATAAAAAAGGTAGGGTAGGTACCCTGAAAAAAATGTTTATCAATATTTTATTCTAAGATTCTGGAGTTTTAATAAATATGTACATCCATGCCAAATTACAGCTTTCTATAAAACACCATATCTCGGCGGTTAGGTTCGGACAGACGGACGGACGGACAGACAGATGGACAGACGGACGGACGCGCGGACGGCCGGAGATGAGGAAAGTATGAGGGTTCCGATTTTACTTCGGAACCCTAAAAATGATAATTTGTAAGTGGAAGAAATAGATTGTAATCGATAAGGCCCAATTGTATTGTGCTTACCAATTTATATCTTAGTATCTTATTTTGTAAAATTCTGCATTGGTGTGCATGCAATAAAGAGTTTAAATCCTACAAATATTATAAATGTGAAAGTTTGTGATTGAGGGTGTATATGTATGTCTGTTACTCTTTTAAAACTGAACGGATTTTCATGAAAACCACACAGGTAGAGCACAAAGCAGAGCGCCGCGCTAGTTAAAGAAATACAATATTATAAAAATATTAAAATTGCCTTTATTTGGTGTATCACAGACATCAATAATATGTTTTACTCCGGATTCCAAAGAACATATCGACGCTTGAAAGGAAAAATTTACTTACTAACTTTACAGGAGAGCACTTCAAAATTGGTATTTAAAAAAAAACATTTATTTTTTTGTGTTTTTCTTACTGTTTTGGAATCCTTATTTTATCATCTATATTGTGGCTACAACAACTTTTCTAAAAATTTAACTTTAAACTGCTCTCCTGTAAAGTTAGCTCAATGTCGCTTAGTCAATTTTTCCTTTCAAGCGTCGATATAATATTGAACTAGTTTGTAGTTCCGTTATATGGGGAAGTCAGCAGTGCAGATTGACGCTTTCTTTTTACTGACAGTGACACTCGCAAACAAACAATATCACAGCGTCTTTCCTCCGCTCACAAGAGGATCGTGTTATAAATCGATGTCAACCGATGTCTTACAAAAAAAACAAACGCGTAATCGAACTAAGGGATTATTTTACAGAAAACGACAGCAACATGGATATTTAACTGTTTACAATAAGTGTTAATTTTGGTTAGAGTCAAGTCACTTAATGTTTTCGATAAACAGTGTACCTTTACCACAATTAACGTAATTTAATGATGGGTAACAGGTACATCCTACTGATATTTAAAGTGAAACTTTTATTACATCGTCTCAAACTTTTTGGTCTGTGTGTCGCATGTCGCGTGACGGTCGGCCGCGGAGTGGGGGTAAAGTGAAAGGCGCTCGACAGAGCAGCCGAGGCCAATATGGCGCCATATTGGCCTCGGCTGCTCTGTTGAGCGCCTTTAATATCCTCGGTTTAAAGAACTTTATTTCCCATAAGATTTTTACATCACTTAAAATGAGAAACTTAAATACTAAACTAAGTTAAGGTTTGTGTCCGGCATGCATTCTTGTGTGCGTGCGTGCCTGCGTGCTTGTGTGTGTTTGTGTGTGTGTCCTAAATCTTTTAATACCCTAAATCGAATATGTATCCAAAAATTTTTAGTTAAATGTCTACAATACGACAAAAAGTTTCACTTATACCTACCGTGGTTTCATAAAACCACACAATTGCTTTTTTATAACTATAATAATCCTACTAATATTATAATTATATTGGATACCCAGCGTGTTCCACGACGTTAACTTAATTTCTAATGACAATGACAGACCAGTGTTTTTACTTTTTGTGTTGACAGTCTGTTTATGCGCCATCTTTACATAATTATCTTCTAATTGTTGTTTGGGAAAAGTGGAAAATCGACTTTATCAATGGACTGAATGTGCCTAATGCATTGTTTTCGTGGTCTGAAACCACCTTCGGATTATTGCCATTCAAATGAAACCATTTTAAAGCATATCAGTTGGATGGTTTCAGAGTCTACGAGTATAAAGGACAAACATTTTTTGTGTTTTATAATATATCTTTACTGCTTCGTAGAATCGTTTGGTAGTGGTAGAATATTAATTAGAACTTAATATTATGTAAATATTCAATAAAGTACTAATTTCCGTGCTGGTATTCCCGTGGTATAACATTACTGAGAACAGACCACAGACGTCAATATGAGTCAGTTTGTTGACTTTTTTTACCCACAAAGACACAATGACAATACCAATGACTATTGAATGGTAGTCAATATCAATTATTTATTTTATATTGATAAGAAGTAGGTACCTATATATTAGTGGTATGGTCAGTGCTGGATTTATATTTTTTATGAGTGTAGGCCAATTTATTTCCGCCGCCCCATGTACCTTACTAAAATAATAATTTTCCATTCATAGTAAGGAAGGCACTGAATTAGTCACTAAGAAAGTGCGTAAAAAAACAAGAATTACAAGTTTTTATAGCACTTTTTAATAGCAAAATCATCTATAATATTATCATCTTCTGAAATCTGCCGCCCCTAGGCCGCGGCCTATACGGCCTATTGACAAATCCAGGACTGGGTATGGTACGTGTAGCATTCGAACCTGGACCTTCCGAGAGATAGGCCGACCATACTACTTCAAACCGCTAGGCTATTATTGTTATTTCGTCAAGAGCCAGTATTTATCAGACTTTATTAGCTATTACTTCCACAGCAAAAATGTATGCAAACACTACTGACTAAAAACCCATTCACTGCTTTGTGGTTAGAATAGACTTACATTATTGTGTATGAATGACATACTACAAGCTGAAAACAAGTAATAATTGATCTGTCACACAAATGAATGTCCTATAGTTACGGTTTCCAACCCTACCGAAATACCCCTTCTGACTTTCTTGGACCCAAGAAATGTCCGGTTTTATATAAATATTTTTTTAAATATTAAATTGTAAGTATAGTTAATACATAATTTATTGCTTTTAACAAAAATTTTAATCGCTTCACATCGCACATAAAATAGTCTGTCACGCGAACATACGAGTACGTATAAGTAAAACCTTTTATAATTTTATTATGCACTAAAAATCACCTAAGTATTTCATGTTCCTTGAAAGCAATGGGAAATGTGAAGATATTTAAAAAATCCCTGGCAAAAACTCCCGGGTTGGTTCTTTCGATATTAAGCAACCCAAGCAACCCTGTCTTACTGTCCTTCGGTACTCTCTTACTATGTGCGTTCAGCTTAATTGGGCTGTAATTGTCTATGATCATTAAAAACTCTACTGTTTTAACTAGTATGACTTATTATTAACGTCAAAAATCCCTGACATTGTGTAGTTCGCATAAGTTCAAGGAGAATTGCTTCCGAACGCCGCCGCGCCGCCGGCCTCGTACCAGACCGACAAGGGCGGCCAGATTCAGTCTTATCATTGCCAGGACAATCCTACTAGATTGAAGTCGGCCCATAGGAATAAATTTATAAAATATAACGTTATTTTCGTGTTTTAGTTTAGTTTTAAATAATGTAAGATATTTATACATACTGATAAGGGAACATACTACGTGACCCATTTAGGGGGGGAGGGGGGTCTTCAAAACACCACGATAGGTCACAGAGGGAAGGGGGGGTTTGGGTTTTTGTCACGTAGTCAATATTCTAGCAACCATCGCGCCATACAAGTCGTCAAATATAAGCAAAATTATTATTCTATAACTCTGTTTGCAAAAAAATATTGAAAACCGTATTTATTAATTACCACGTGAAAACTAGGGGGAAGGTGGGGTCTTCTCACTACGGATGGTCACAAAGGGGGGGGGGGGGAAGGGGGTAAAAAGTTGGAAAAAATGGGCCACGTGGTTTTGGTATGTTCCCTAAGCAGTAGGCAGATGCGTAAAAAAGTAAACAAAAAAGTTATCTACACATGCAACACATGCAGTGTAGTGTATCTTTGATAATTTTATATAAGCGTTACAAAAAAGACAACGATTTCTTAAGGCTTATTGATAAAGTAAACATCAGTAGGAAATCAACACCACAGTGTAAAACCAAAGTAAAAGTGATCGTAAAAACAAGTAAAAGTGTCCGGAATGGGTCATCATGTTACTTTGAATTTTAGTTATTAATATGATTGGAAAGAGGGACAAAAGCTGCATATGCTCAATTTATTTCAAATTTTTATCACTAATCTTGACGGTTTTGTTTTAGAAATCGTACTGTAAATTCCTTTTACTACTTACTGATATTTTAACAGTTTTTTGCTTTCCTGTAAAATTGCAATTTTCATCTTACGCCTTTTTCCACTGAGGGTGCGATATTATTTAGAGACGGCACAAGACGCGAATTCTCGTCGGGACCATCCTAGATTTCCCGGCCATCTGGCAACCCTACACAGTGATAATGGCCGCGATTACATGATCGGTCGTGAGCTTTCGCAACGAATACATATTTTTGTTTGTTTCTGAACGCCTTAATAAACAAAACCAATATAAGTTAATACGCCTGTTTGTTCGTCTGTCTGTTGTTGTAAAAGAAATGTTTGTTCTGTTAACCTTTCTCTTTTATTTTTAAAGGAGACTCAAGCTGCGAGAACTCGATGAAAAATTATGTATATTCTAATGCATTCCTGAGAATAGAGCCGGTATCGAGTTGGTGTGAAGACCTTTTTGCTGCCAGGGTATGTCTATATTTATTTATCCATATTTAACCCATAGTTTGCTGACCACAGTAAAATTATTATGCGATGCAAATGACCCATACCATTCCTACATACCAACCGTTATAAAAATAATAGTTAGTTATAAAAATAATGTTTTGCAAAATATTTATTTTCATTTATTTACCGGCAAACTTCCAATGACGCACTCATTACGAATTCGCACAATATAAAGTTATGACACATTAATAATTAATACCCACAATATTTTTTTTTTTTTTTAATAATAGATATAACTGGTTGCCAACAAGCTTTTTTATATTTCTGGTTATCGGCAAATCTGGTCGATCAAGTTTAATTGCAATGATAGTTATTTCCCAAACCTGTTCCTTTGTGATGTTCGTTCTAAAATCCGTAAATTAGTTTATCAGATGCTATTAAATCAATTTAAATATACTATTGCAGAGCCACTTTAAAGCAAGTTTCAATGAGATACTTAGAATAGATAGTGTAACTCTAATATTGGTATAATAAACTTGACAAGTGCGAGTTAAACTCGCTTGATGAGGGTTCCGTACGTTGATTATGTATCGTTATTTTTCTTTTTTATTTATTTTTGCCCTTTTTAAGACCATACACTTCTTACAGGTTTTCCTGTAAAATATAAGCAAAGTTAGTCGTATCATCGTATGAGAATAATAATAATAACTTTATTTCTCAATACATAGGTATTAACATTTCATATGTATGTAGTAAAACTAAAGATTAAATTATGCGGCTGATATTACATATCTACATGATGCACAGACTCTACACTAAGTAAAAACTTGTGTTGCAGGAGTTTGCTAACCCTTTTGAGGAACAGTATTGCCGGTAAGTAATGACTTTACTAAAATTATTAGTTTAAAGTTTCGCAAATTGCTTCAATTATGCATTTCAGTGATTTCAGACACAAAAGTGTAAAATAATCCTAAAAGTGTAAAATAATCGTATACCTAACAATTTTTGCATCACCTTTTATAATAGGTACTAAAATTATAGGTAAGCAAATCTTTTTTCCACGCGTCTAACCTAAACTAACCTAAAATAAATACCCGTATCCTCCTTTTTTGAAGCCGGTTATTAATGTGAAATAGGTACCTTTGTCAATTTTCGGCGTAGATAGACAAACGTCTACAAATATGTTGAACTGAAATAACTAAACCGGATTCGCTTTTAATGTGAACGTTATTTTTCTAGATGACGTCATTGAAGTATATCTAATTTCATAGAACAGACATCTCGAACAAAATGTGTATCCCGCCCAGGAGGTTCGATTTTCAAAATTGAGCCCCCGTTCTCCTTTCAAAATCGAACGAATCATTGAAGATTGAAGCCACGTGGCGCCAATGTATTGGAACATACATGGTGCTCGAGGTGTCGGTTCTATACGCTAGTAATAATACTTCAGTGGGTGACGTAAATTTTTTTCATTAATAAGTATAAATGGGTAAATACAATTATACAATATACAGTTAGATAATATCTAAAGGCAGTAGACAAAAGCTTGAAGACTAAAGCATTGTACACAATTACTATATAATATTCCTCTTCTAGGGGATTTTTTCAGTGGATTAATATGCGGAGTACGTAGAGTGCACAAGATTTCTTTATTAAACAGGCACACGCGCAACGCATTCAATTCAAATCACCCTCGGCGTAGTACAATGAAGAAAATTACCATGTTTTTATCAATTATAATATTATAAAAAATATGGTAAAAAGAAAAAATGTGAGAGATTCATCAAAACCACTCAAACAATGCGATAACTGCATGTTCATTGATTTTAATAATGATAAATATAAACGTTACTAATAAAGTACTATTTCTGAGATTCCATTCTATAATTTTTCAAATTGCAAGATTGAGCATAATAATATAAATGGGATTGTTAGAACTCAATAGAAGGTACTAATCAATAAAATTATGATCGACATAATGACATTAACTATGAACAATTGGAGTAAAGTAACTTAGTTAATAAATGTAAATTTACCAATTAAATGTTGACTTGTTAATTGTAATATTTAGCATAATCTAGGAATTAATTATTATTGTTTCCAGTAAGTGGACAATTGATCGGAAGGAGACGTTTTGTCTCTTTATAATTAATTGTCGCATTGACTTCATTATCAGTTAACGTCGGTATTGAGCGGTACCGTTGTTTGCATTTCCTGCAGTTGCGAAGGCAGGGCACGGCAACGGGATCACATGCAATCTGTCCACTGTAGGACACAATCATGCTCTCTGACCCTCTCCCAATTTTTTAAAAACATTAACTGTATTTCAAAATGTTATTACGCACTTGCTGATACACACATGAGTTTTATAGCCATTTGTACCTGTAATGATGGCTATACACGATCTAGTGTCTTGTCAAGTTTGCAGTTTGATTTGACGCGGAATTCAGTGTGCATGAGATAACTGTATGGACAGATAGCCATACCGTGGCCATACATCGTCGAGTTTACTGGATGCCGCGTCAAGTCTATTGCACACTTGACAAGAATACTTGATCGTGTTTATCCATCAATAAGTGAAATTTTTTCCTTGGGAATTCCATTGGAAATCTTGAAACGATAGATTCCATAGATTCACGTTTAAAAAGTGTTTTTAATAAAAGAATCATTTGTCATGTAAGATAAGGTAATTGCAAAAGAGACAACTGAAGTGAATGACAGAGATGGCATTTCAATGTCACATTATGATGTTTTTATAACTGAGTAATGATTGTAATAATGAATGACGGATAACAACATCGGGTGCCTATTAAGTAATATTATTAACCTGTAAGAAACAGGTGGAACAAAATGGTAATGAGATGAGTGGAATACTAAAATTAAAATGAAGTGTTATGCAACATTTTCTTACTTTATTTTTAATGTACCATTCACAGAGCTCCCTCAACTCAAGTTATATTTGTATCTCGTATATCACGGAATGAATTAAATCACATAAGTAAATGAGTTAATTGTATTACTTAAGGTGCTTTTATGGTACCACCTATATACACTATCCATAGATTATGACCGTTTCTGATTGTTTTCGATTTGCCACTAAATAAATTTTCCTTATTAGTTCGCCTCAAGTCTTCTCTGCAACAAAAATGCTACGAGGCCTACGATAGTCCTATTTCATTTCATGGACAGCTACACTGTGCACGCAGATTTGGATAGCGATTTATTTTTTGTGTTCTTCGTGTTTTAGCTACGACTGTATTGGCCAAAAATAAAATCACAGATACAACATGTATACTGGTAGATACATCAAACAGTGTATTATTTTATATATTTATTAGCTGTTGCCCGCAGCTTCGCAAGCGGAAATTATGCTTATCATATTCATTATTCATCCCCTATTTCACCCTCATGGGGATTGAATTTTGAAAAATCCTTCTTTAGTGGATGCCTACGTCATAAGAGGAATACGTGTGCGAAATTTTTACGTCATAAGTGGAATACGTGTGCGAAATTTTAAGTTTCTAGCCTTAAAGGTTTGGCCTGTGCGTTGATATAACAGTCAATCACTTTTGCCTTTTATATACGAGTATACTCGTACATTATTATGAGGAACAAACAACGGTTGTGTGGTAGAATGACCTGAAGCCACACGGTCTAACCGGTTCTGCTACAAACAGATTGGCGACAATGCTGTCCTGTCCTTATATGATTGCAAAAAAATAGTTAATAAGAACCCATTTATTATATAACTGTTGCTGCGTAGCTTAGTGATCTCGTGACTTCTGAAGAACTTAAATAAGGTAAATTCACACAATTTATAAAATTGGGCACATGCCAAACACAGAATGCATAGAAACATCCAATTCTGGCCTATACGGCCTATAAATTCGTGTGAAATTACTTATAATTCGTATATTTGTATATAATAATTCGTGAGAAATTACTTAACATCATTGCCTCCGTGTGTTGACGTTGACTACGGTGACCTGTGCACCACTGGGCTTATGTAATATAATAAATTAATAATACATTTAAATAATTTTATTCTGAATTATTTTTAACTGCATTTGTTGAATATTTTTTCGTGTAGAAAATAAAAATGTCAAGGCAGGCGGTCTCTTTTTTGTTTTACACTACACGTCTTTTTTATCATAAATTAGATTAGATAATTAGATGTTCCTCATTAATCAATAACGATGACATAACTAGTGATATTTTTTTGTCTTTATAAAAGCCCAGAGCGTTAAAATTCGCGATAAGAGATCGAAAAAAATGTCTTCACTAGAAAAAGCTCGTATTAAGCCTACTTAGACGTGTTTGCGCAATACGTTGTCATTAGCGATGAAACGCTATGTAGCATTTAATGTATTATTTTTTACAGCTTCTGAGGAATGTAGTGCCAATGTAGAGATCGAATTAGTTACTAAAAGTATCTACGCATCTAGAATGTTTATTGTTCGTAATGATATAAGTATCATAAATAAGAATTGAAATTATCCCGAAGAAGTCACTTTTTTACTTGTGTCGCTATTTAATCACACCAACTGATTAGGGGCCGTCCATTAATCACGTGACGTTTTTTTAGCATTTTTTAAACCCCCCCTCCCCCTTGGTGATATGTAGTGAGGTTTAAGACTAACCCCCCCCCCCTCCCCCAACATCACGTGTATTTTTCCTTTCTTATACTCTGCAAAAAGGTCTTTAAACAGATCACCTACTTCCGACATTGTTTTAATCCAAAACATGCCGAGCCGGGCAGTCGGTGGCGGAGCGTGAGGCCTTCGTTCGTTGCCTGGCAACGGCAAGTCAAAGTCACACTACACGCTGCTTTTCTATTTAAAAATCGCGCGTTTGACGAAAAAATAAATACACGTGATATCTTACTACACCCCCCTCCCCCTTCGTGCTATTTTCGTGATTTTTGTCAAAGCCCTCCCCCCTTTCAAGCCTCACGTAATTAATGGACGGCCCCTTAACTGACCTTTACATCTTACCTTTTTTGGCAAGAAACATAGAGACAAAATTGAAAAATGCCAGAAAGCAATGGAAAGAAGTATCACAATAAACATACGATTATAGGACAAAATTAAAAGTAAAGACATACGTCAGGAAACAAAGTTTATCGACGTCCTTCAACATGCACAAAAACTGAAGTGGAAATGGGCTGGCCACCTCGCTCGCATGACGGACATGAGATGGACCCTGACTGCAACAATGTGGCAGGGGCCACACGGTACTCGGAAGAAAAATAGACCGTATGAAAGATGGAAAGACGAAATAATAGCAACCGCTGGAAAAAGCTGGCAGGAAACTGCAAAAGAACGTAAAAAATGGCAAGCTCTGGAGGAGGCTTTTATCCGAAGAGGGGTCCTCAAAAAATAAAAATTAAAGTGCCCTTACACTAGAAAAGGACCTAAATGTTTAACAATTATATTATAGTAATTATAAATTGAATATTGACATTGAAAAATAATATAATATATAAGGTTTGCATTATAATTTATTTTTGTTAAAAGAATGACGGATGATAATCATTGACGGCACTTGACGGCTTATCGACCAAAACCATAAATGTAAAATATTTAAAGAGGAATAAATGGCTTTATTATTATTATTATTACACCTTACCTTAAGGACTAAGGTAGAATAATTATGCAGAGTTCGATTTAAGTTCATAACTGAACATCTGATCCACTAGGTACTATCTTACACTATTTCTTTCATTAGGAGTTAAATTATAATTCTGAGAGAAGTCCGTTTAGGCCTCAAAGGCTCAAACACGGATAGCCGAATACCGAAACCAGCGGAAACCGGAATACCATCACTGTTTGTAGATATTGTAAATACATAATATGGTTAGTAAATTAACAAAAGGTATGTTACGGATCGGAATATGTAAATCAGTAAAACAAGTCTATACGAGTAAGTTTTTATTTACATTTATGGTGTTAATAATGAGCCATTCGAACACAGCTGGCGATAGGGTTTCCTATATAGACTATTGTACCTATTATACACTACCTTAACGCAAATAATTCCATGAACTTTTGCGACGTTTGTATTTAAATTAGACAAAACTTAAAAACAACGTGGTTTATCAAACGTGTAAACACTTTCGCTCGCTTTGTCATTTTATCTGTGATCGCAAATGTTCTTTTAATAAATAATACCTTCGCCTTAACTTTTAAATTGATAACTAATCTTACCATAGCTACAGAATATTATAGCTATAATTTTCCAGATATGTTGAAATGAGGATAAAAGTGCAAAATATAAAGCGAAAGTAGATCTCGTGACACATTACGTCACAATATAAACCCATTAAGTGATCTAACATGAAATAAAATTATAATATAACTTCACTATCTATGGGAATTGACTGATCTGAGACTTGTCAAAAATATGTGCTGTGCTATTTGATAGAGGTCATATCCACTGGTAGATTAAATAAAGTCTACTTAATTGATGAGATTTATTTCAAACCTACTAGTTACCTACTATAAAGTAGTACCCTTTGGTCCGGATATTTTTTCAACGCTTTTGATTTCTCTTGTCCCATCGAGTCCTGATGCTCATTATTTTTTAAAACTGACTGAAAGACCCGAGAATTAGCTTTCACGCATGACCAATAATCATTGCTACAAACCGAGAAAATGCTGCCAGATTCATGGGTACTCTAAGCATATTTTGTATTTGAAATTGGGGATAGATTACATAAATATGCCATAATAAGATGGCTGTTGCAAACAATGTGCCAGTTATTTTATGGTTATGGTTGACACATGTTTACATCACAAATATCAGTTCGCACCAATGAACGAACGTTAATGTTAGTATACTATATACATGGGGATTAAATTGGTGGGTATTGAGGTCCCCCACCCCTGGACCACCGTGGATCCACCACCTCTGTTACACCTTGTATAGAATCGGTTTTACGTAAGAAACTAAATGCAAAATAATAGTAGCAATAATAGTAATTATAATAATATTTTTCAGTTTAAAGTTGTTGTGTTTTTTTAGTTGTTTCGGCGGTTTTTTCTGCTGAATTAGATACCTCAGTAAGAAACATATCGTGTATAGGATAGGTCACTATACACATTTATGGACTTTAAGATTGAACCAAAGTGCTACTGCAATTACCACTCAACTTTGTCTTTGCCATGCTACTTTGCTACTTGTACGATAAAAACTAAAATAATTCGCATCACGCGAAGTTTATGGTATCACTCTATGCCGTGACAACTATTATCTGGAGGAGCCTTGTAAATCCCACAAGGTCAGTCACAGAATCTTCGATAGCTTTAAATGGTCGTCAGATGTTTTTTTTGTAAACACTAATTGAATCTAACCTAGATGCTTGGGTATTTTCAAAATCTAGGCTACATCAATTCATTTGGCTCAAGAGCATCTATCGCGTAAATGATGAAGACATTTTTTGTTTTCGCTACATCGTAATTGAAGACAAGTCTCTGTTTCTTGTGAGTAATTGAAGAAAATTCTTTGTTTACTTTAACAGAGTCTGTGGTGTGATTTAGAGGTAGGCATATCTTTGTTGTGATTCGTCACATCACAAACTCACAACTGCCAGTAATTTTGTTTTTTTTTGTTTTAAACATGGTCTAAGATCTGAACTAGGCACAAACTTCACCCATCTGTTTATTAAATAAAAAGTGGTTTATATCTAGTATGCTAAAAAATATGTCGAGAGTAGGTTGGCAAAAAAAATCCTGGCCAGATTATGATTAATTCAAAATTGTAAAATGACTTTTTTATTATAACATTGCTCTAATAAGTTTATTGAATAAATTTAATACCAACCGAAAGTATGGAGCCTATAGAAAATGCCAACGTCAGGATGATATATTTTTTCCTGGCATAACTACTGGGTTGACAGGTATAAACAGGATGCTAAAACTAGTTATATTCACCCATCTGTTTATTAAATAATTCTTATATCAAAATGAGCACTGATTCGTTGCGAAGACGATGGTATACTTACGGTTGGCTACAAAAAACCTGGCATGGATAGCGGTTGGCGAGTTATTAAAAGTGAACTTCCTTTTTCTTTAAGTGTAGTTGAGCAAAAACTACTTATACATCAAAGGTAGAAAAAATGTATGGGAGATTTATTCGGTTTAAAATGGTTGTTATAAAAAAATGGCTGTCTGTAAAGTCGGTTTACGGACGGTAGTATAACGTGACAACGTCATGACAAAACATTGATGAAGTAGTGCTCGAATATAATATTGGAACGAAGTTCCTTATTATTTCTGGAAATTAACTTATAATTAGAAACTTTTATCTTTATACTACAACGCCATCTAGAACTCCTGAACTAAACTATTTTTTCAGCAAGTTCCTTTCTGACTTAATTGTGTATATAGTTTTGTTCATAGATGGCGCTTTCTCCATTGTTCGCTCGCTCGCGTAACGCGACAAATGAGTCATGCTTTTTCATGCGTGCGGCCGGCATCGTTTTAATAGATGTTATCACGTCAAAAATATAAAACTTTAGTGTTGCCATACAAAAAACATAATTGTCATACAAATGTATCCTTGTATGTATAATTTCAGGCTCTTGTGTCCTTTTGACGTCATATACTCGTATGGGGCACTTAGAGTAATAATATTACATAATGGGGCGATTGTTGGATCTAATAGATCGTACGCATTGGTGGAAAAAAAATGTGTATCGCCATACAAACCACAATCGCCTCATACATTGGAATGACCTCAAAACAAGACAAGAGCTTGAAATTCTATAATACATAGTACAGGGATAAGTACATCTATATGAAAATTATTATATTATTTATTGTATGGGCACACGATTTTTTTTTCCACTAATGAGATTACACATGAGTAAATATTATGGATTTCTAACCATTTGTTATGGTTAATTTACCATAAAAATATAATTCAATATGATTAAATTATTTACTGTGAGTAAATTAACCATAACATTAAAATATTATAATAATTATATACCCCACGTAATCAGCTCTATTTTGCCTTTGACATTACATAATTACCGCGCAATTGTATTATCTCAGTGGAAAAATATATTTTGGCTCTCGTCATCTTTCCTGTGAACATCTGCAATCCAAGAATCACGGGCAGACGCTGCCGCAAGAAATATTTCTATTTTTATCTTCACTGGTTGACGCAAAATATCAGAATTTTTGGTAGCTAAATTTTTATTGATTAAATATCCAGTTCTTTCTTTCTTTTTTCTTCTTCTCTCTTTCTTGGCCGGCAACGCATCAGTGATACCTTTGGTGTTACTGATGTCCATGGGCGACGATAGCCACTTACCATCAGGTGGATCGTTAGCTCGTTTGCCGGCTATTTCCATAAAAAAAGTAAAGTAAAAAACTCATTTTGTGGTGTTGCGACCCCACGCTCTACTATAATAGTATCCATATTATTTTCGTCTTAATTTGTACACATTTAACATTCATATATTATTTCTTATCTATTAGTGTGTTAAAGTCATACTCAAGTACAGTTTTTCTATAGGTACGACAAATATTCTGCGGTTTCTAACCGCAACCAGACGATACTTATTAAATCTCATAGTAAATCACCTATCTGTTTTTAGATTCCGATAAAAATAAATCGACGTAACAAGTATATTATTTACCAACAATTTGTGGATATCGCGCTTAATTTTTCAAGTGGGCGTGGATGGCCAAATTCGAAACTATAAGGAATTGGGAATCAACATACACATAATTTACTTTTTGTCATCTACTGATACAGAATGTTTATGGGATATTATTGCATAATTATTATTGCTTTGTACTCAGATCACATCAACTATGTTTTCCTTATGGTTAGTGATAATAGTTTGTACACATACTACATATATGACATCGAAAATTGATACTTGAGTGGCATACGAATTTGGATAATTTAATCTACGCACGAAACTCGCACGATTTTTATATCATCTCGCTCTAAATTATGAGCTATTTGAGTCCTTTTCACTTGTGTTAACTTGTTTATATTTTTATTATTTCAATTCGTTTCAGTAGGTATGTAATAAATATTAGTAGTGTGTCATTTATGAACCACATTATATAGTGTTCTATAGTATTTTATAAAATACAGAGAAACATTACCTATTATGTACCAAGAAAAGTATAGGACCAAATACCGCCCCTTGCAGTACACCTGTATCCGGTGACCTCGATATTTTAGCATTATTCATGATAACCCTTTGGATCCGATCACTCAAATAGGACAACTAACTAAGTGCTTTTAACGCTGTAATGACTTAGATTAAACAGCAATGTTTAATTATAATTTCTTACTAAAGTATCCGGACGTTTTTGTATACTTACTTACTTCCCGGAATTTCGTAAAACATTCAGTTTAATATAGAACATTTCAAGTCCAAAAAATTGAAACCGTTGAAAAATATTTTAAATTCCATAATAAATACATATTGTACATTCCATTTGTAGAACTAAGGATTTCAATAATCATGCGAAGTTAATCGATACCTAAGTATAATTTTCTTGTACAACGCGTGTAAGGTATTGATCCACTTACTAAGTTATGCAAAAGCTATTTTCCGCGTTCAAAGGTTAACTTAGTGACTTTAACTGTGTTATTTTAGTGATTAATTAATTGCCCCAACTCAGAGTCACTAACGGTAATTTAAATCGCTCTTTTAGTATAGAATTTGTATGGTGATTATTTACTAAGGAACGATTAAAGTAACCGTTAGTGACTCTGAGTTGGGGCGTTAGTGACCTAACCTGTCACTGTTAAGCTGCCGTTTCATTATCCGAAGAGCTCTGCCGTAAAGCGTCCATTGATAAAGTCGATTTTACACTTTTCCCATACAACAATTTGAAAATACCATGTAAAAAATAGTTATTAGTTCATTGGAAAATAATATACAAACAGACTGTCAAAACAAATAAAAAAATGATCTGTCATTGTCATCAGAATTTTTTTTAGCTTAGTGGAACACGCTTGCTATCCACTAGTTATATACATCGGGTTGGTGAAGGCTATGCATGCGTATGTTCAGATCATCTCTATAAACCATGTATCAAAGAGCACTTCAGTACGATGAATATAGATCTCTCGCTGTGGGCGTAGTTATATGTCAGGATTGCTAGGATACTAAATAAAACACATAATTCGACAGGCACAATGACACTATTCGTTTATTGCCTGATAACACCCAATTTCATCATTTCAACGTTATTTAGTTTTAATTTGATTCCCTGGTCCTACCAATCTGTCTACCGTATTGACAGTTCTCCTTTTTCGTAATTTGATAGATTAGTACGAACTTATTTTAGGCTGCGCCGATACGACCATTCTGACAAGACACACGATTTCTCAGATTCTCATGAAAACTGTCTCACCATCTGGGTTTTTTATCCCACGCCTGATATCTTACAGGGCTGGTGGAAGGTATGCATTTGTATGTTCAAATGATATCTTTAAACCATGTATCAAAGAGCACTTTAGTACATACATCTCTCTCTGTGGGCATAGTTATATGCACATCAGGATTGCCGGGACACTAAATAAAATACACAATTCGACAGGCACAAGGACACTATTCGTTTATTGCCTGATAACACCCGATTTTATCAATTCAACGCAATTTAGTTATAGGTTTTATACTTTGATTCAGCGGTCGGTCCTACCAATCTGTCTACCGGACAGTTCTCCGATTAGTACGAACTTATTTTAGGCTGTGCCGACATATATAATATTATATAAAATAGTCATATTAAACAAATGTAGTAAACGCAATACATTATTTAGGAATATATAACAAATAAGTAGATTCTCGCGTTACCCGAAGCGTTGTAATAGTAGTTCAGTATCCGTCCAGGACATACTATAAAAAAACGATATGAATTATACTAGGTATATTGTCTGAATAAATAAATTAAATACAATGTTAACTATAACAGTTGACTTGTTGTATTTGTTGCTTTTATTGTAAAAAATATATCAGTCCGGTTAAATTTGTGAAAGGGTAACCGAAATAGAATCTGCTTACTAAGTATATACTTACCTACATTAGAAATATTTTTTGTAGTAACTATTACGGAAAAACTTAACTTGCGTGACTAAACAAAAATAATACGAAGAACAGTTAGTCATACTTCCTTTTTAAATTCTCATAATATAATTAAAATATTGTTTATTCAACATACGAAAACCTGCATTCCTAGGACTCAGATCAATAAATAAGTCTGAGTCCTAGGGTCTAATAGTCTATGTATAATATTCATAAAGATGGGTAATTCTGGTCACTCCTTTATGATAGATTATTATGTGGTCAAATCTATGATCTGGTTTTTTAAGTCCAACATCATCCTCTAATGCAACGACTTTCCCCTATCTCCTTTAGGTCATCAGTCCAGGTAGACTGGAATGATCAGGTGATCAGAAGGCGATTCTTTTAGTTACTTTAAAAGCCTTTGTTGCCAGCGAGAACATGCGCCCCATCAGTATATTCTTCGAATAGCTTGCCGGCTGACTGAGAGATCCGGAAGTGTCCTATATTTTTGTGTCTAGCCCGTGTCCTATAATTAGACTTAGTACCCCGGATTTGAGACGTCGCTGTAGGCGTTAGGTAGTATTAAATGGCGCTGACTCTGGTAATACCAGGACGCCCGGGTGTTGAGCTTTTTTTAGAGGAGCGCAACTTTTGAAAGTTTGTGTGACAGCGTCCGACTAAAGGACTCCGAAAGACCGTCTACTCTACTCAATAGAATTATCTCGATAATGTTAAGAATCTCAAGATTTGGTGTGAGATATGAGATGATAAAATACGTCAAATCGTACATAAAATTTGTAAGATCTGAAATTGCACTTTCAAGCCGAGATCGGTTTAATAATACGGGCCTACTAAGTGTCTTACACAATATAAATACTTATTGTAATAACAAAAGATTTCCGCAAAGCAACACGTAACCTATTATAACAATCATAAATCTTGTTTTTTGTGTCCGTGTCATTTGTATCAGTAAGTCAGACATCTTTATTTATACATTTTCCGATCTTAGAACTGACAACATAATGAAATAGACCATTTATAGAACTGCATATATTTGTTTTGTAATACTTACTCTAAATAATAGCTTTTTCCACTTTGTATTGGTTTTTATTTAATTTGTATTGCTTTATTAATCAGGAATTATTGCTTCTAACGTTCGCTTAAGTATCTAGGTAAATTTCTTTTTAGGTAAATTTACACTAAGGTTGATGTATAGACCCAATTCTATTATTGTACT
Organism: Thymelicus lineola; assembly: GCA_963932265.1. NCBI lineage: Eukaryota > Metazoa > Arthropoda > Insecta > Lepidoptera > Hesperiidae > Thymelicus > Thymelicus lineola. The sequence continues at coordinate 9,734,451 of OZ010698.1, read as the reverse complement.
TTCATTACAACAATTCAATTTACTAATAAAATTGAAAACAATTATTTTCAATTTACTAATAAAATTAATTATTGACATTACATTATTTGCCAAGTTAATTATACCTACGCAAAATTAAACCTTGGTTAACAATTAAGGATAGTCGTATTAAAGACCCAATATCGTGAGAATTCACTGAACATTTTATTGTTTTAATTCAAATTGTTATTCAATTGTTGTTTAGTCACTTCCAATGTTTAAATTGTAGAGATGTATACCTTATACCTTACTACTACCCCAGCCTAGTATAGCCTTGTTAGATTATATCCGGTGTATTTTTATTAAAATAATTGCAAGTAATTATTTATTTTTTATTAATATTTGCTGATTGGACGCTAGATTACTATGGCTTTTAACACAGAAGAGGTAGCAAAGAAAAGGCCAAAATGCTGTTATAACAATGTTTGTATCTTTATTTTATACTAGGAAATCGCCCTCGCTTCGCTTCGGGAAAAATATAAAAAAATATATATTATAGCCTATGTCACCCGGCGATAGTGTAGCTATCCAACAGTGAAAGAATTTTTCAAATCGGTTCGGTAGTTTCGGAGCCTATTCAATGCAAACAAACAATCAAATCTTTCCTCTTTATTTTTAACCCCCGACGAAAAAAGAGGGGTGTCATAAATCTGTGTATCTATGTGTCTGTGTATCTGTGTATCTGCATGTCTGTCTGTGATATCGTAGCTCCCGATTTTGATCTAGTTTTTTTGTTTGAAAGGTGACTTATAGGTTTTCAATTATCTAGGTTCATTGACCATCATCCACCAAGCCGGGAAATAACGTATATAATAGTATTTGCCGTTCAACTAACTTGCCTTTTCAAATTGATATTATGAACCTAAAATCTTCTTTTTTTTTCGAATTTGACTTTCTTCGGCCAATATGCAGGCTACTACAACAATTTTTCCATAGCTGAATCAATCTTAACCGTCTTCACCGTTTTTCACTAGAGGTTGGAAGAAACTGCAAAAATTGTTGGCAATACTAAAAAATCCGTATGGCGAATCCGGACATATTATTAAGTGCGAGGGTATCCGCATACGGAGCGTCCGGGGCGGACGATGCGGATATAATAATATGTGCGTTCAGTGTTAATCGAGTATTCTTATCTATGTTTACTTTTAATAAAACTGTTGGGTTTTTTTTTTTAAATTTTAATTTAATGTTATCATTCTCTTCTATGTCCAGCTTCTGAATAAATCAAAACAAAGTTGTACTTACATAAGCATAGGTCATCGTGATAAATTGCTACTTACAGTTTACTCACTGGCTGTTGTGTCATTAACATTGTTATATCATCGGTAATTAACACAAAGTCGATCATATACGTAGCTGGTTCTTACTTCTTAGGTGTTTATGTGAGTAATATATGTCATAGTGATTTATTCGCTATATTTTTCCACGAGATGATAGGTATATGAGGTATTAAAAGTTATATTTTGTTTTATCAGAACTTAATTGACACTTAAATTTTGTTATAAATAAATATTTCCAATTGCAGGTTTTCCACAATAATATTTAGTTGGGGCGTGTCATTGAAGTATTATTATTATTAATGAGGCGTGTCCATTTTTTGTTGAAGTTATACTTCTTTTGGCGCGATGGTGAAAAATGATGAGAGTGAATTTCTATGATGCGCGCGCACACCGACACCTAAATTCTGCATCGTGAAGTTAGCTCAATTCTGTATTTTTTCTGTATGCAAAAAAGTTTTCACAGTATTTACCTCATTACAAACGATTTTATAATCGATTGAATTGATTCATAATAATCGATTGATGGAATATAATAATATATTTTATGTATTATTTGTTAATTATAATTATAATATTAATTTATTTCTTACATGTTTTCGTATTCCATACATATTAAAACTATGTAATATATTTAGAATTACCATTCAATCGTTACGCTAATTTTATTAAATTACATTTCGAATATTTTGACATCGATTAATCGATTGACAACAAAGATGATGTAATCCCTAATAATGTCATTTTGGTAACCATAGTATTTATAAATAACACCACTGTACTGTCATATTTGTCATCGATCTTTCATGTTTCTACGCGTGGTTTTTTGTATTTTTCTATTAAATATTTTCAGCGTACCTATTTGGAGTCCTATTTACTATTGAAACTCATCGACACGCACACAGTTATTTTAATTTACTGTTGTATTCGATTTCGTACTTGTGTTTTGGTGAATGTGTTTTCGCAGTTTCGCTACAATTTCTGGCAAACCAATACTATATGAATATGGACTACTTAATCGCCTGTTTTGTGACTGACAAAGGTTCAGAATAAGGCCTGAACACTGGATAACGTACCCTATACATCTTTAGAAGATCAGTAGTTTGCTGTGGCCATACTTACAATGAGTATGTTAAGGTATCTTGATTGGGCAAGGTACTAACGAAATATAGCGCCTCCTGCACAACTAGACGAACTATTAATATAAATGATAACTAATAAAATCTCTTGAAATATGCAATAGCTTTTATTATACAACCTTTTTATGACATTCGTTTTGGGTAAAAACCATTTAAGTAGTAGATAGTATAATAGACACCCGCCAACTTAGTTTTAACCATTAAACTCGTAGATTCTATTGGCAAGTCACGTATTAATTTTGGGATTTTATTATAGAAATGTACACCAAGCCCTATGAAAGATCGTTGCACTTTACTTTGGCGGAACGAAGGCGTAATTAATTGATACATTCTTTTTGTTTGGCGATTATTAATATCAAAATTTTGTTTATACGCGTTTATATTCTTCCTTATAAAAACTACATTATTAATTTATTAAGTTGGTTAACCTTAGCTGTGTGTTGTAATGTTTAGTTTGTACGATTCCCTAACATGAAATATTACATGTTTCTTCTGATGTATATAAATATTATTTACTAGGTTGATCCAAAAGTAACGATAGTAAAAATGATACACGTTCAAATAAAATAATGTATTATTTTACAGTCTCCTAACTAATCAGTTCACATTCTCGGTAGTTATATTAAAATTACAACAAATTGAATTGCTTTAAATTGGGTTGGCATACGAATGATCCAAACGCACGCCTAATGATAAATAATCACTATCGGACGAACATGAATCATCAAAACTGCTCTCAGATTCCGTATCACACTCGTCTTTCAATTCTATAATAAATTTATCAATTTCCGCGTCTAAGCTTCCATCCATTTTACAAAACTTATCCTCAATATGTCGCACATGTTTTATACGCAGTCGGGTTTTTTGTATTTTTTAATTTTTTTGTGTGTAATAGACCTATAATTGATTCAGTTGGAAAAAATATTAGAACACGATTTCGTGAGCCATGACCACGTTTTATGCTATAATATGTACCTACATTTGCCCAAAATTCTTCTGTATTTTCATTGAGCGACTCAGTTTCTTTTGTTTTTTGTATTTATAACGCTATTTTCTATTTTAATTTTCAATATTATATTACATTGGTAGAAAATGCAAAAAATCGGGAGAAACGGTCGCTAAAACGGGATATCGGGAGACGATAACCAAAATCAGTAGATCTCCCGATAAATCGGGAACTTTTACAACACTCGTCACTTGACAGCAAGTAATGCTAATCTAATGGGAAGGTAATGACAGCTTGTCAGAGGTAAAATAACTGTGAACGGACTGTAGTAGTAAATAGTAATCGATACTTGTCTTTGGGACTAGGAGCACATTCTTTTTCTCTCCTTAGCCTGGGAATACACGTCCGATTTTGTTTCCGATTGTCTGATCAGACTAGTCTGATCAGACATTAGGCGTTATTGTCTGATCAGACTAGTCTGATCAGACAATCGGAAGGCCCTCGTGCCATACATTTGTTTGAATACACAATACACGTCCGATCAGATAGTAGGATCGGACGTCCGAGTCGGAAACAGCGCCAAGACGTCTACGATTTTATGACCGATCCGATTGTCTGAAGGTGCGGTCTGCATACTTTTCTACAGAGACCAATACACGTCCGATTCCTCCTTCCGACTTGCCAGTTTACTCTCTAGCGTGACAGTGAACGTACGCATCGAATGGCTTATTATGAGCGTAGAAAAACGTACTTGGTTATGGGATACTTTTAACCGACTTCAAAAAAAGGAAGGGTTCTTAATTCAACTATATTTTTAGGGTTCCGCACAAAAAAAACGAAAAACGGAACCCTTATAGGATCACTCGTGCGGGGAAAGGGGCAGTGCCGGATTTATATTTTTTATGAGTGTAGGCCAATTAATTTTCGCCGCCCCATGTGCCTTTCTAAAATAATAATTTTCCATTCATAGTAAGGAAGGCACTGATTTAGTCACTAAGAAAGTGCGTAAAAAACAAGAATTACAATTTTTTGCGACACTTTTTAATAGAAAAATCATCTATAATATATCATCTTCTGAAATCTGCCGCCCCTAGGACGCTGCCGCCCATAGGCCGCGGCCTATACGGCCTATTGATAAATCCAGGACTGGAAAGGGGGGGAGGGCTTATCTCCGAAACTATCGACGCTAGAAAGTTCTCGCTCGAAAGCTGATGCTTTTCATGGGACCACATGACAAGCTCCTTAGAGCGAGATCTGACGAGTAGTTTTTGATTCATCCCTTACATTGAAGTCAGTTATTTTGTTGTCCAGAATTATTAACATAACAATATTACAACTATAACACATCTATAACTATAACAATCAAAAATCTTCGGGGTATCTCAGTAGTTTTGAATGTTATATGTAGAAATTACTCTCAGTAAGTCTTGTCAGATTGATACTTAATCAATCTGAACTGAAATTGAATATTGATACCAATAGCGACGTTATTTCTTCTTTCGCGCTAACACGAGCAAATATGCAATAAGTAACCATAATAGGGATGTTGTCTAATTTTAGGATTCAATTTTATTTTATAGATAGAACCTCAATATTCACGAAAAAAATATTATAAAAATAATAATCTTCAATTTAAAAACAAAAATTGATAAATAAAAATCATTATCAAATTTCCCATCAAAAACGTCACGTGACGTCATTAAACGATATTCAATACTGGTATTGTGATTGATTTCAATAAAAGAATCATATTTTAGGCCTTTAAATGTTACAACTAATATTTTAGACATAAATTTATATTAATTTATAATTAGTGTCAACATCCCTTCAATCGCCATCAATCTTTTCTTTCTGGCAAGAGTGGCAAGCAAGCACTTACCGCTCTCACAGCTCGAGAACGACTGTGTTCAGAAAAAGTCTGACGCAAAAATCGGACGTGTATCGAGTAAATACGATCAGATAGTCTGATCAGACAATCGGAAACAAAATCGGACGTGTATTCCCAGGCTTAATCTGTATTAAAGTTTAATGCCTGTCGGAAAATAAATTATTCTTCAACTGAACTGAATAAAATCTTTCATTCCCTCCCCCCCACAAAAACTGGTTTTACAGCATGGTATCGTAATAGTTCTCGTAATAGACCATAGATGGTGTTTTTACAATTGTAAAAACAGAAAAAAAAAAGATTTACAATTGATTTGTTTTTGCAATTGTAAAAACACCATCTATGTTCTATTACGAGAACTATTACGATACGTAGCAAAGTAATATTAGAATATACTACAAAATTAATCACAGATGGCGCTTAACACATATAGTTTGGCTATAGAGATTCGTAAATTAAATTATTTCAAAATATTATTTCATTTTTATTTTTAGTATTGCTGTTTTTGAATATTGTATTTTGAACAATGTTTTTTTAATATTGTTTTTTGATTTTTTTTTCATGTCAAAGAAGTATAACTTCTCACGCGCGTACAAAAGTACACGCACCCTTTTTTTTTGTTTTTTTTTCTCCTAAAATAGAACGCTACGCGCGGAGTATAGAGTTTGAGATCTAGTGTGTACGTACGTGCACTCAGGTGAATTAAGTCTACTGATTTAGTACCAATACTTAATAGACCTCAATCAGAAGGTAGTTATAGGGTTTTTAAAGTTACTCTGTGTACTTAGTAAGTATGTTGTTAGTGAAGGAAAATCTTTTAAACGTCGCAATTATTTTGATGCGGGTTTTACCATCCGCCTCCGCCCGTTCGCGTCGTTTTGAAGAGAGTTTATTAATGGAAAGTTTATTTTAGCAACGGAAAGTTTATATGGCGAAAGGAATACTTTTGAGCCGTTTTAAACATTGACCGTAAATATTTTGTTTACATAAAATAAGTTAATGCTTGAAATAATTTCACGATTTTAGACGATAATTAGCGATGAAATGAAGAAGAGCACTAAGCAAATAATTCTCTTGAAGACACTCAAATTATATAATAAATGGGCGGGAACATTATATATTATTATTTCCTGTTATTAATTTTTTCTGACATACTTCTTTTTTATTGTATAAATGGCCAAACGTGAGCCATTTGAGGACAAGTGGTTTCAATCCAATACATCAGATAACTGTCACAAATCCTTCCATGGGTAAAAACCACATAAAATCGCTCTGAAATTACCGCATTGTCAAAGACAAAGACTTTTTAATATTATGTAGGCAAGTAATGATTATTATCTAATATTATGTGTAGCTAAGAGGGCGTGTAATAGCTGCATTATCATGTATGTATAATAAATAAGCTGCTGTAGGAATTTACCATTTTACATAAAATGTTCTTGGAGCAGGCCACGGGAAGGTCTATAGCAATCTTTTTAATGTTTTTTAAAAAAACAATTAATTTATGTTACTGCGTAAGGACAGGGTCAACGCGCCATCCAAACGAGCCACTTACATTGGTCGAATTGGACCAATGTACAGTAAATAATTAAATTTTTAGACGTGATGTTGTCTCATGTAGTTGTTAAGAAAGAGGCTGAGATAGCCTTATTTTTTGCTTGTATAAAGATCAATATCCGGATGACCGAGCTTAGCTCGGTTTAGTATTGCTTAACAACGCCATCTGCTTTAGTTTTAGTGTAGCTACTCGCCAATAGATGTCAGGAAGAGTCTATTGTAGCCGTTTTTCATTGCCTGAAAACACGGATAAAACGACATTTTTTAAAAATGAATCCTAGCTAGATCGATTTATTGCCCCTGAAACCCCCTGCATACTAAATTTCATGAAAATCGTTGAAGCCGTTTCCGAGATTCAGAAAATATATATATATACAAGAATGGCTCATTTAAAGGTATTAGATAATATTTTGTATGAAATGTTTCTACGAACCTATTCACTTTGAAAATCATTGAAAACCCCCGTAAAAATGTGTCTTACGTCGTAATATATCAAACGATATATTGGTACCAATATTTCAAACGATATAGGTATTCTGTGATTTTTATATTTGATTCTAATTATTTACCTTGAATACAAATATTTAAAATATGCAAATAATTATGTGCATACAAGATGTAGGTATTTAGTTAATGACGTGATAATTATGTTAAAGAAATGTACAAGTTGAAGTGTTATCTTTTTATGCGATCGTTAAAAAGGAAGCTTTGTAAAAAATTCACACGTTGGCATCTGCGTAACTTAAAATTTTGCACAGAGGTCTTTTAAACAGACAGTTAATTCTATAGTCCACGGTCTAGACCAGAGGTTCCCAAAATTATTTCGTCTAACGCCCACTTTGAAAATAAGTTATTTTGTAGCGTTTTTTTACCTTAAAACATCAATAACATATTAGTCTCACATGGAGTTTAATTAAATCTATATTCTAAATGAGACTTTTCTTACCAGAGAGAGCAATAATAATACAACTTTACAATATTAAAGAGTCTTTTATACAAAATTCTTAAATCATATCACCGCCCCCCAATTTTCTCTGGGACCCTTACCGCCCCCTCTAGGCATCTAGCGCCCACAAGAGGGCGTTAACGCCCACTTTGGGAAAGACTGGTCTAGACCATATTTAGGCAAAACTCTGTTCTGCAATCGTCCACGCTATCCGATAATGTCAAAAGATATGGCAATAACATTCGGTTGGACAAAGTGATATGCATATTTTTCTGCAAGCTATTATATGAGTCGCCAAACAAAGTTTTTAAAGATTCTCTGGTGCTGTAACTGGACACATCAAGAAGGCCAAACTAAGCAAGCACTAAAAAATGTTTTGGGAATATCAAATTTTATGGACGATTAATCAAAAAAGACTACCCGTAAATTGATTTCGGTATTTGTAACTCTTTTAGAGATTTGATACTTAGCTCATAGTGTTAAAAATATCTCACAATGATCATAAACGTTCTTTAGGTTATGTAAAGAAATAATAAAAAAAATAGATACTCAAATTATTTCAGTGCGTTTATTTAATAAAAACACACGTTAACATCGCTTTTCGACCAGTGGAATCAAATATTATATTAGCAGTTTGCCAAATATCGTAAATAAATCTAAGCTTGCGTGGAAAAGTTTCTCTTTGAAACAAGTTGAAGTATACGTTTACTTTGGAACCCGGTTTTGTCCAGACGCGATCGCCATTACTGCCCAATAATAATTATGGAAATTGCCCTTCCGAGTATAATCATAAATTGGTCGGCTCTTCGGTGTTTTTCGGATAAAAAAGTTATCGTGGAAAGTTTTGGTATAGAAAAATTATATAGCTGCTTATTTCTTACATAAATATCTTCCAAGAGACTATGGAATGAGAAGAGGATGTAGGTAGTTTTAATTTTTTTATGATTACAAACAGCCTTAGCTTTGCTATTCATGGCGACCAAATTTTTCATTACATCTATCTATCTATCTATGTGTATATGTAAAACACACAATTTTGTTCGTTCATTCGGCAATATTGCGAAGATGGTTTAAGACTACCAAAAAAAATCATTAAACACATTTATGATTTTCGACTTTTTCCATAAAAAAATTTTTAACGTATTGAAACACGCCGGGTATCCACTACCTAGTATATTTTATTACATGAATAGGTATCTTACTTAATTCCCGACTTCCCGTGTTAGTGTCTCTCAAATCTCAAGATCAAAAGCACTACCGATTCCGCGATAAGATCGTTATAACCATAACTATTGAGTTTAACTAACCATTTATTACGGATACCTAAATGAAGCGTAATAAGTACGATTTTTTATTTTTTAACTGGTTATTATCGTTAATGTACCTAATAGCGGTGTCATCGCGGAAACAGCCATGGTCTGTGATTTGATAAAATATTTATATCCGCATCGAAATTAGAGATCATCTAGGGTCTTTAGAAATGTATGTGGGGGCACGTTATATTATTATTGTAACGTTTAAGTGGCTATACTTGAAATTGAATATACATTTCCACTTGAATGTAATATAAAATAAATAGAAATAAATATCCACTCACAGGTTGTAATAATAACATTTATTGCGGGCACGGAACCCTTATAGTTTCGTCACGTTCATCCGTCTGTCTGTCCGTATGTCGCTCCGTCTGTCTGTCCGTAGCAAATCGCCGAGTCGCTTAGTGTTAGAAAGCTGTAAGTTAGCATGGATATACATATTTATTAAAACTCCAGAATCGTAGAATAAAATACTGAAAAACATTTTTTCCCCTACAGGTAACGTGAGGATGATTTTTTTTATTCGTCGCGTACCCTATAGTGTGGAGTATCGTAAAAAGGTCTTTTATGAATAAATATTACGTGTATTCTAAGACCATTTTTGGATCTAGGGGTCCGTTTGTGAAATATTTGGCTTTAGTGCTAATTTTGGTTAGAGTCAAGTGTCCCCTCCTGCTGGCTAAACACTTGGAGTTGGACAAGTGAAAAATTCTCAAAAATCGGTTATAGGTATTATTATGAATTAAGAAGGGAAACTATTTATTTATTTATTTATTACACTTTATTGCACACCATCACATGCCGCACAGAGTCAGTAAAAGCTTTTCAATGTTAATATTACAAGTGCACAAAAGGCACGGCTATACGCCGGCACGGCTAGGGAAACTATCACGGCTATGTTAGCATAAGTATTTAGTTAATGAGTAATAGTCGATAAACTTACTACCTACTTCGGAACCCTACATTGCGCGTGGCCTGACACGCGCTTGCCCGGTCGGTTTTATTAAAGTAGACGATCTCTACAAGAACCATAATGGCCGTTAGCCGTTAAAAAATTAGATCTAAAATGCATGCCAATAATTATTGTGACATTTCTTGTATTTATGGAGGAATATTAATGATAATTCGCACCTTTAGAATTGAAGTGACTTATCTAAGAATTTTAAGAAAATGACTTTTATACATTGAACGGCATAAAAACATGTCGCACCTTTAGAACTGTATGCAAAATTCGTATTTTTTGGTAAACGTCAAACATGTTAATTTAATTGAAGAATTGGGCATTTTTTATTATTTATAGAAATACATGTTTTTATGCCGTTCAATGTATAAAAGTCATTTTCTTAAAATTATTAGTTATACCACTTTAATTCTAAAGGTACGATATAATATATAATATAATATATATAAGATGAAATAATATCCCTTTTGTTAGGTATACAGAAACATGCAATGATGGAAAAAAAGCGTTTTGTATAGCATCATACTTCAAATTTCGAATTTACTTTATGTGAAGATACTAGGCTTAAACTTATTAGTATCGAACGCTACAGGTAATATTTAGTGGACACTAGCAGAAGAGAAACTAATCTCTTTGATAGAACTAGACCGTCTAACAACCGTAATAGAACAAAAACTCTCTCTGTCACATCACGTGTCGAATAAACAAGTTATGAATTACATTAACGGTTTAGACAAATCTAGATTCACTTTAGCACTGACCTATTACACAAGATTTTATTTTATGTGGTAAGTGACTACATCTATAAGTCTGGGACCAACTTCAAAATAGTTTAAAAAGACTTCAAATATAGAGCCCAGTTGAAACGGACTTAAAAAAAGAGGAGGCCATAAATTTGGTTGCATTTTTTAACACAGATCAATAATCAAACAACTATAACATCCACAGAGTAATTAAACACTAAGTTTTAGTACCATCATTAACACCACGCCTGAATTGCCCCAAATCGATGATTTATCTGTAATTACCCTAGCTAGGAATCGAACGTGGCACACATAGGTAAAATATTATCGTCTGGAATAAGAATTTATTAAATGGAATTTAATATTGTTCGCATCTTAACTTAATTGAAAACTATAATTTATTCATATGTAAAGAGATATTTAAAGAGGCTTTACATTTTTCGCTTTAAATAAATCTTCATTTATTTCATTCATTAGTAGTAATCACTTAGGTATAATTATTTTCAGGATATTAAAAATTCCTTTGTAACAGAGGATAAAAAGGAATTGATATCTTATAATATTTGCTTTCAAATCGCCATATCACCGTAGCGAAATATGTAGCAGCATTTTCTAAATCTACGCGAACTTTGCCGCAAGCAGTTGCTATTCAATAATATAACTTCATTATAATATTTTATTACTTTCTAGTGTTAATAAAAAGCCGACTCACCAGTCCAAAAAATCCTATATTTTCATCATCCCTCTGTCGCTGGTGCTTCTTTAGCCCCATATCGTAGGCATTACCCTTGTGGTTCACGAACCTTTTCCCCTGTCCCTTCATCACTTATAAGATAAAAAAAGAAAAAGATATAAAACACTCGCGGTTCCTAACAGTCTAGGAAAAGCACGAGTCGTGCGCTTCTACCGCGGTTTGAACCGATACTGGTTTTGCGGAACGGTTTCGTGTATATTAAATGTTTTCTCAGGTCGGAGGGAAACCCCTGACAGTGAAGCCTGGTCGCGGCGCACATTGGAATTCAGTGAATCATTGAATGTCCGACATTTCTGCTAAATTTTCCTACTATAGTATACATAAATTAAGAAGCAACTGACGTATATTAACGTCATCGCCGCCAAAATGCGCGGGTGCTCTCGACCGTAACGCCGCAATCCACATCGCTAATAGTCTCTGTGATTAGTGGGATGTCCAAACATACACTTATCTTTTCCAACGGTAAATTAATAGCTTACTACTTACTGTTTTATAATTTGTAATAATAAATACGTATGCAAAAGATAAAATCTTTCAAGAAAGTGAATTGAATTTTTAGGGGTACCGTTGGAACGTCATCTTTATACAAAATTTTTATATTATGAACGATATCCTGTATTAGAACGGCCTGAAACATTGATAGTTTCGGAAATTTAGCTGTATTTGGGCGGCTTAGAATACTGAGCCAAATCCCATGCCAGCATGCAAGTGTCGTCAGAGACGATCGAACCCGACCCGCTTGGTTGTAAGACCTCTAAACGCCATGGTTGTAAGCTTTTACATAAAGATTATATTTTTCAATTAAGTATTTTAAGTAATATTATTATCTTTACTGGTATTGTTATTAATTATTACTGGTATTAAAGCTTGTCTGCCTAGCTATTTACTTCTTGCTTCCTCGAGTCAGCTGCCAAACGACTCTTCTTTCGGCTGGAGCTTTAGAAGCCAGTTGTCTTTCGTTTTTGTCCTTGGGCAATAGACGCAATAGTGGCCACTTACTAACGCGTATATCGTCATTGCGTATTTCCTCGATTCCCAGCCCCCCTTGATGTTTTGTTATAAAAATCGTAATGTTCTACGTTGTTTTATATCGGATAGTGAGAAGTTATTGCTGAATTAGGTTGTCCAAGCACTCTTATGGCTTACCCCGGTGTGGGTGCCTTGAGTCGGTTTTAAGCGATCGATTGAGTTAATAGCAGGAGCGGTAAGTCGGTGGATCAGGTGGTAACTGCTTCGAATATATTTTATAGAAGAAGTGAACCACTGATAACTACAGAGGACTTATAAAGTTGCAACGTTGCAAGTTTCTAACTAATAGGTAGGTACATAATATTATATCCCCAACAAACGGAAAAATATGTAATTTAATATTCGATAAATATTACATTGATTTTATCTTTTATTTATTGTTGTCATAAGACATTTCAAGATATCTCAAAAATAATATTCTCTCCGTGACATCTCACATCTCAGAACAGTTAGGCTTGGCTCACACTGCGAAATTTATTATGACGTGATGAGACGTCATGAAGGTCCATGACATTAGCTGATTGCAAATATTGGAATTAATTTCGTAGTAGATAGGCAATTTGAATGAAACACTAATACAATATTGTTGGAGAACGAAACAAACCAATCAGTTTGGTCCACAAGGATTTCTATAATGTATAAAATTTATTAACGTTTTAAATTTAATGGTTTTAAATTTTACAATACGGCTTTTAATAATTTTACCAGGAAATATATTAATTTAAATTTACAAACCACAAAAAATTTAATATACAAATCTAATGAAGTTTGTTAATCGATTCAAAATAAAAAAAAATCTCACACCCAATTCCCGCACTATAGTTTTTAGGATGCGATATTAATGGACACACATATTTAAGTTCACAGACAATAATTATGTGAGAGCAAACAATTAAGTATTATATCGACGCTTAAAAGGAAAAATTGACTAAGCGACATTGAGCTAACTTTACAGGAGAGCAGTTTAAAGTTGGAATTAAAAAAAAAATATAAAGGTATTTTTTTTACCCTCCTAATGACGTTATTATTACTGTTTTGGAATCCTTATTTTATCATCTATATTGTGCCATATACAACAACTTTTTTAAAAATTTAACATACACAACAACTATTCTAAAAATTTAACTTTAAATTGCTCTCGACGCGCGTGGAGGTGGGACCGCTGAAGAAGAGGAGTGCCGGTATTACGGTGCGTCGCCGCGCCGTTCTCCCTATCTTTTGCGGCCGTGGAGGGATCGCAGGGGGAGAGGCGTGTTGGTATTACGGTGCGCCACTCTCCCTACCCCTTGCGAGCTGGCGGGGCCGTTCCGCCGAAACGGCACTGGTGGGGCCGCAGAGGAAGAGGCATGTCGGTATTACGGTGCGCCGCTTGCCCTACCCTCTGCGGCCGAGGTGTGGTCGGTGGAAGAACCATAGATCTGATCTTCCACCGGGTACCAGTGATCTGGTACCCATGGCCTCCTAGTAGCAGACTCGGGGGGAGTCTGCTACAGTACTGGTGGAGGCCGAGGAGGGAGGCGCACTTTACCATCTGGTGTGCCCATCGTGGAGGGCCTTCGGGCTTTCGCGATGGAGCCGCTTGTGGGCAGCTGCCGCTGGCGGGGTCGCGGATGTGTGCGAAAGCGTTCCCGTAACCCCGTCACAAGGCGGCGAGGAGGAAGAGGGGGGGTGGGTTAGTGGGTATACCGTGGGTCTCATTAGCCTATACGGGAGTCCCACATAACCACTCGGGTGCCCCCTGCGCCCAGGTGGTATGTGTAATGCATTTTCCCCCCGGAAAAAAGGTCGAAATTCAATTAGGTATTAATTTGTTACTAAGTAACTACCTAATTATCTTATTAATATTAAAAATTGTGAATGTTTGTGAAGATGTTTGTATGTTTGTTCCTCAATCACGCCACAACTACTCAACCAATTTGGCTAAAATTTGGAATGGAGAGAGCCAATATCCTGGATTAATACATATCCTACTTTTCATCCTGGAAAAGTTCAGGGATCACGTGCGCGAAGCCACGAGCAATAAAATCTAAATTAATTAATTAAAAATTTAGTTTCGAAACAACTCTACCGCGGGCGAAGCCGCGGGCAAAAGCTAGTATTTTTGCTATTTTAGTATAGAATATATATTTAGTTATTTTAGTATAGAAAATAAAGAAAATACATATTATATTTATTGCTGAAGTAGTCAAAATAATTAGGTAGAATAAAAGCTTATTTTTTATTTGTTTTATATAGAGAAATAAGTATTATATTAAATCTATATTCAGTAGATAGCTACGACAAAGTTAGCCTGCACCCCTGTTTATCTTTTGCTTACTGTAAATTATGAAGCGGATTTATAATCTCCATAAAAAGTTACACAAAAAGCCGCAAGTTAAATTTATTGTTGACAGTTTTTATACTTTACAAGCGGAAGATGTTATAAGGGACAACATTTTACAGTAATTTCAGTTGAAATAAGCTATTGTAGTTGGAAGAACGTTTTAAATTATTTCAATATTGACTAAAGTTAGTAGGTATTATCATTGCGCAAGGGAAAACACCATGTCTTATTTATAGCCGAATGGGAATCAACGCTTTGAGTTTCCTTGTACTCACTAAACAACAACTTAGTCAACTTATCAAACTTATATTAATTGCTATATACTTAACTCTAAGTTGCTATAAGTTTACTTAACTCTAAGTAACAAGTAACATTAAATTATGTTAATTGCTGGGAATTAAATAAATAAATAATGAAATAGTATAAATAAGTGTTTTATTTGTTTATTTTAATAAACATATTAAGTAAGTCCTTGCCTCTTGAAAGTCTGCAATGAAATAACTTTTCTTTAATCTGTGTAATGAAAGCTACCTAATATTAAAAAAAAAACTTTTCGTAGGTTTGTTAGAAACTTAACACCACATAGAGTTGGAAGTTATGAATTAAGATCAGAGATGCGTTGGTGGGGGAGTTGTTAAAAGTCGTTAGCCATCGTCGAATGAATAAATTTGTTACGTTAGATTATTGTAATTTCATTCACAATTGGCACGTTCTTGAATATAAAATATGTATTTAAATATCATAAAGTATTTATCTCTAATAAGCGTCAAAATGTGTCCCAATGAATTTAATAACTGGAAATGGTCTGCAGTATCCACTAAGTACCTAATAGGTATCCGATCAATGAACTAAATTTTCGTCTGATAAAAAAAACTATACAAGCCTATCATCATAAAGAGGTTTTTTAACACAAAAATGTAATGATTAACGATACAGGAAATCAGAATAGTGTGGCCAGGGCGTTATGCCACCGAAAGTCACAATTTATAGAATTAGTTCTAAGAAATTGTAACATGTTTTTTCCGACTCACAAATCTCAGAATAAGTAATGTTTTGGAGGTAAGAAAGCCTCCACATTTACATTCAATAACAAGATTTATCAACAGCTCGTATAGGCCTAGGGGCGGCAGCGTCCTAGGGGCGGCAGATTTCAGAAGATGATATTATATTATAGATGATTTTGCTATTAAAAAGTGTCACAAAAAATTTAATTCTTGTTTTTTTACGCACTTGCTTAGTGACTAATTTAGTGCCTTCCTTATTACATGGTTGTTACATATTGGGCGGCGAAAATTAATTGGCCTACACTCATAAAAAATATAAATCTGGCACTGATATTTTCTCATCTCAAGAATGATATTTTTATACAAATTTAAAAACGTCTGAAAAAGTTATGGATAATAAATTAAATTCTACAACAGTAATTGAGTACTTAGTCCGAGAGATAATTCTTCAATGGTTATAAACAGTTATCTTACAAACAGTTTTATTATTATAAAAAAAGCCCCAGATCAACTCATTCATTCATTAATTACTTTTTTAATGCAATTTTAATTGCAATTAAGTCAATTGCCTACGATGAATGGGAATATGATTTATTGGATAAATACCTAATGAGTAAATGCACATTAAGTACCTATTTACCTACTTACCTTTTAATTTGTCAACCTTTTTCTATATTATCTAATCAAAGAGGAAATTGACGGATGTAACTAGTCACAGATTAAGATTGTATTGGGCTGCAAGCCGCTACAGTCACAGTTAAGGGATTATTTATGCTACACCGAGCCGGGTACGAGCCGAGCCGTGCCCCGAGGGGGTAATCTATGGCCCCGAATGAGGCACGGACGTGGCTACAGCGCGCGCCGTCAGTGAAATTAAGTACTCATGCTCGGCACGGCTCGGGCCCGGCTCGGTGTAGCATAAATAATCCCTTATCCTCGATAAAGATTTACTTATATTTTCACTAGCTGGTGTCCCTGAGTATGTCCGCAGAATATCATCATTCCGTCTTCAGGTACCTCTTTGAAGCTTGCCGTCCAGTTGTAGGTCTATACAAAGTTCTTGGTTGAATGCTGTCAAAGATCTGAGAACCATCTCAACACACGTATTGATTGACCCGTTCGACTGGTGGCGATTCGGGTCAGTAAATTCATTCGAATTTCCTGTTACGGTACTTCTTGGGGCTATTCTGTTACTTATTATAATATTATTACAGATCTGTTGCTGTTTTCAGGGAAGAGTAGGTACCTACTAAGTAGTTAATAATTACATGGCGAGTGTCAAGTTTCCATTGGGTGAAATTCGTGAACGTATGGCTAGACATCTCTTTTGACTAATGACAAATGCGGTAATGCATGGTCAAAAATTGCATAGACTTATAATATTTGTAGTGTATTATCCTTAGTCGGTCGGTATAAAGTATTATTTATTTATTTTATAAATTCATTAGCCTATGCTTTTAACATGATAATTAACTCAACCTTGTAACTTGGTTAAATGGTTTGTACATTACCTTCTCAGCGAAAATGAAGACTGGTATATAAATATATGACATGGGTCATATATTTATATACCAGATGAATATTTATTCTTGGGTTGCTTGATACTTTGTTTATACATGCCTCACGCGACACAGGAAATCCCCGAAGGAGGGAACAAGTGATTCAAATTTTTATAAGTACATACTCGTATTATTAAAAAATGGTGACAAAACCTCTCGCTACTGAAATCAGAGTCGGAATTGTCTCTACCTAAACATAAAACTTGATAGAAATCTGTAACTTTCATCATCACACTAAAGTCTAAGAAAGGGATCCAGGAATTTGTAGGTAGATACTTGTTACAATTTTGTAGTTATACCTACGGTCAATAGTGAATTTCTGGGTAGAAGTATATGAAATAATTATTAGCGTTTTCATTTTAATTAGTTACCTCGATATTAGTTTTTGGTACATCTCTATTTAAAACTAAGTA
The DNA here is from genome assembly GCA_963932265.1 of Thymelicus lineola. Classification (NCBI taxonomy): domain Eukaryota; kingdom Metazoa; phylum Arthropoda; class Insecta; order Lepidoptera; family Hesperiidae; genus Thymelicus; species Thymelicus lineola. The sequence goes on along the minus strand of OZ010698.1, from coordinate 9,716,584 downwards.
ACCATGTACCCAGCAGACCCCACAAGGAGGAACCTGACGTCATAAAATCGTATCTTATTCGACAAGACCACAAACAGAGGAGGTTGGTTTGGATTCAGTATGAGTGGAGTTGGAGCACCTTACACCACATATTTATGAAGACTCTTACACTTACGCCTCAACTCAGAATCATAATACAAATTCTGTACTTAGGAGCGATTAAAGTTATCAACTATGAGTTGGGGGCTTGAGGCGTTAGTCTGTTCATTTGTATGTCACACCTATGCATGTAATTTTTTGATTCTACCGTCGTTTCCGATAGATGCTTTATCATGGAGAAGAAGAACGAAAGTAATATTGATACCCAATTCTCTAAACTGGTCGTCTATTTTAAAAAGACCACTTATCCACTTGCATTAGATCGACGTTAGATCATGTTACCGCAACCGCAAGTTAATTTATGCGGTAACACATGAAACACCTAGACCGCACGCGACACTGTCACACTTGTGACCGCAATCGCTGTACTTGGCCCATTTATGTCCAATTGTACATGTCCCTATCTGGTACACACCTAGGGATCTTTAGAGTTACTTTGGGGAAAGCAAACCTAGGCAGAGCTGTGAGCATTTTTGTTTGAGATCCTGAGTGCCATTCATTCACACAAACATTCATTCACACCCTCCCTAGCGGTAAATTTACTGTTGCTAAGTAGATAAACAACTTCGACTCGGGCGTTTCTCGGTGGTCATACTATCATGTCATACTTCGACAATGCCATCATAGTATGAAAATAGATTAGCAAACCCAACACAAAACTCATAACTATGAATGGATACTTAATTTTAACGCCAGGTATCCAGGTAGTACGTACCACCAGGTACGTGGTGTGCGGTGAAGAAAATTAACTGCAGGTATTAAGCCAAACAGTTCTTCAGATCAGAACATTTCCCATTGTACATTGTACATTGTAGTCGAATTTGCTCTAACTAATCAATATATTTTATAATCGTTCGTAAAGAATAAAGCCCAGTCGTGCGTCGGAGCTGACACGCAATATTTTTTATGTTTTAATTATTCTTCGGCCGCGATGTATGCCGTGGGAACCTATAATTAAGGCAACATTTAGTTGTTAAAATATTTGTGTGATATATTTTTGTCTACTTAATGTATGTCTTTTTTATGGAAATATCCGGCAAACGAGCTGACGATCCACCTGATGGTAAGTGGCTATCGCCGCCCATGAACATCAGCAAAACCAAAGGCATCACTGATGCGTTGCCGGCCAAGAAAGACAGAAGAAAAAGTGTCTTGTTGGTTATATCCATAAATATATAAATAACTAAATAAATGTAGCCAGGTCGCAACTCACAAGACGCCGCGATAATGACTGCAGGAATGCACCGTAAGTTTGGGTTTTGTTGATCAACAAACAAACCGGTTTTATATTTGAGTTTAATAAAATTCGTCATTTCCTGTACTTTGCGTTGTAAATTTTACCTTTAGCACACGTCACGTAATATTATGTAATAATGTAACTAAACCATGAGTCTGCTATAAAATTTAATATTTTGTGGATTTTCTTACAAACGTGTTAATACTTAGTCAGGGACGAATTTAAGTTGGAAAACTTCTTCAAATTACTTTTCTTGTATTTTCCCGTGCTATTTTAGGATAAAACTACTTAATTGTAAATTAATGTCATCTTGTTAGGTTTAATCTATACGTACTATCTACACATTCTAGGGGTTTATTCTCATGGTCCTACTATTGATTAATTCCTGAAATCCTCACCAAGAAGTTTTATTTATTTGCAGTTTCTGAAGTGATCGTGACCTATCTTAATGTATGGGACGACAGTTTTCCAACTGCAAAGTTAAGTTTGTTTCTGCTTTTCGTTAGATCAATTTTCGGTTTTAAAATTTTGTACGGAACCTTTGGTTCGCGAGTTCGATTCGCACTTGGCCTTTATTTTCGAAGTCCTCACTAGCCTATTTTTCTGGTGGGGATTTCAGGAAAAGAGTCAATAAATCCCCACCAGTGGGGACATCTTGGTGACCATGAGGGTAGGTATATATAATTCATCATTGTCACCGAACTTAGGTGTCCAACTGCCTGGATCGAATATCCTCTGAGTCCACGGTTCACCATGTTGGCGTAGGCCGTACCTTCAATCTCATCAGAAAATTCTCATACCTACCTGTGTGAAAATTAGAAAGAATTAGCTCTCTGCTCGCAGCTTTGGCTGCGTTTTCCGGGATACGCACCCCATGTCTTATTCCAGATCATGTCTTATTTCAGATCATGTCTTATTCCAGATCATGTCTTATTCCAGATCATGGTCTACCCTGTGCTAAATTTCATGAAAATCCGTTCGGTAGTTTTTGCGAGAAAGAGTCACAGACATCCTCACAAACTGAGTATAATATTTGTAGGATTAAGGTATGAGGTAAGGTATGAGGTATAAGGTATAAAGGTTTCCTCACGAAGTTTTGATACGGTATTAGTACTTTCAAATATGCACATAAATTCAAATAAGTACAGAAACTGCGCGCTGGATTTCCCAGTGCGAGCAGTAACTTTCATATCAACCAATAAGTACACTATCTCCCACAGAACATCTAATAATTAGTAGATGTTCTGTGCTATCTCCCTTTCATATTAAAAACATAACTAGCCATTTATATAGAACCATAGATACATGTTGATTTTCTAGTAATTACTATATTTAAATAGATCATAATTAATTGATTATGCAAACAATAACTTAAAGAAAAATTAAAATAGTTTTCTTCGAAGAACAGCTTCACTTATTTGAGGAAGAACTCGTTAATTCAGTCTGACTGTATAAATAATCATATTACAATAATTCTTGAATCGTCAATCAATTTATGAAATCCGGAAAGCAAAACGTTGCGAGCAATGGATGAATGGAATGAATGAAAATTATTGACAAGCAGACTTCATGGATGGTGTATTTTAGTTAGTTGTCGTTCCAAATAGCTTGTTTTTTAAACTGAGAACAATAGTATTAAATCGCTGTAAAAATTATAGTTTATTCAATGATTACTATAATTGTTATCGGAACTAGGGCCCTTTTTAACTCCGAGTTAATTGTCGCTCAACGGGCAGACGAGTTGTCATTAGAGACTCATATTGTCATCAGCTTTTTATTTAAAGTAATATGGCTTTATGTAGTTAGTGGATGGTAATATAAAGACAGGTGGAAATATAAGGGCTTTCCATCATCAAAGCCAAAGTGCAGGGGCAGGGGCCCTTTTCTGATCTCTACCATTAAACGTTATGGGTACCTAGCTAGGTATGTGAGTTAATTAAGATTTAAGAGTCATGGCACTTTGTATCAACCAATATATACAAAAAAATAATACAATGCTATAGGACAGTATTAACATGGCAACTATTTCCCCATTAAAGTTAACAAATCACCAAATATACGGGTTGCAAAAGAAAAGAAAAATATTACAAGCAGGATCATCGTTTTCACGAGATCATTGTGCAATATTAATGATAGAAATAGCCTTTTTTCTGTGACTTCCAATTCACGGAAGCGGTCTTATTTAATCATTGACAGTCACTCATTCACCCGCCCATTGCAATAATTAACAAGGCAGGGCTATGAACGGTTGATTACATTATAAACATTTTCCTTATGCACAGAAATTGTGAAATCAGCCGTTTTTCTACAATAGAAGGAAAAGTTACACCTGGCAATGATTAATGATCCACCCAGCTCACCAGCCAGGTAAATCACTGGACTAAATTCTGACAATTGCACACGTGAATGTCCTTGGTAGTATCACAGAAGACATAATAATATATAATAGTACTTATCCTCAAGGAAAACGGTAACTTTGTAATGGCGACTTTTTGTAAAAGGAATAACATGTTTTTTTACGTCAGTGACAAATTATCACCTGGACTTGCTGATGGTAAATTAAATATTGCGGATAATGCAAATAAATTCTAGAGAAAAACAATTCCAACACAATTAATATAGCGCTCAAAATATATATTTCTTAGTAGTATATACCTATTAGTATACCAATTAATTTTATTGATCAATACGTAGGTCCATTTGTTGATGCCTGAAACCGCGGCTAGGAAGTCTTACGATCATTATCAGAATCATGATCACCATCATTAGATTCATTCTCATCATTATCTGATTCATGTTCATGATCCGATTCTTGATCATGATCTGATTCATGATGTTCATGATCCGATTCTTGATCATGATCTGATTCATGATGTTCATGGTCAGATGATTCATGAGTATCATCTGAGTGACTGGTGGTGGCCTCAGCCATGGCCGTAGGGGGACTCTCGACTGGGGCACTTGCGGGACTCTCGGCAGGGGTGGTACTTGGAGGCACTACACGCGCAGCAGGAGCGGAACTTTCTGGAAACAGTTGAGCGGCAACACTTTTGGCAATATTTCCCATATCAATACCTTTCCCTTTAGCCACTGATTCGAAAACTTCCGTAAACTTTTCAAGATTAATTTTTCCTTGGTTTGGCACTGCAGACAATGCATGCTTGGCTATTTTCTCTGTAGATTCGTCAAGGATATTTCCTGAAAATCGTATTTATTTGAGCCTTAATACATACTTCATTTATAAATTGACTACTTCATCCCATTTGGTAGAGATCCAGCCTATAGAAGAAGACATTTAAGTTACACATATTCATGTTTTGAGATCGTAGATGATCGTCATTTCGTAAGATTGTGTATAGTCTTACAATCTGCGACACACGGAATCCAAGTGCGGAAGTGTGTATGAGCATTATTTGACCATAAATCACCATTGTAAATCTTTATCTCTTTAAAAATCAAACAATGGTTAATGAAACTACAGCTATTTCAATATAGCAAGACGCTGCTGAGAAAAACGTGCAATTATTATTTCAATGCCAAGGTATGCTCAATTTCTTAGTAAGAGCTGGCATGTCTATTGAGATTAATGCATAGCTCGGTCATGGCAAAAAGCAAGTCGAGTTATCCTCCTGTATAAATAAATAAATCCTCCCTGGAACTGCAGATTCTACCAATTTACGGTCAAAATCTTTTTGTCAATCCAACCAAGACTTAGAAGATGTTTTTACCTGAATCAAGTTGGTCTCACGACAACATTGGACTACCGTATCTGGCCAAATTGTTACTTATGTTCTGCTTTAATTGCATTTTTTGAAACAATTAATTGGTTATACATCCCGGATGTAGATTCTAAATATATGAAAATGTTTTTTAGATTATAAGAACAATAAGTTTTTCATTTCAAACTATATACTTTTTTATTTATACCTATAGGTGAAATTTTTCTTTGTGATCGTGATTTTCGTGCGTTCCCATACATTTTCTATTGAATTTATGTCTGGTGAATTTGTTGCTTTTAAGGGTGACATAGTGTTGTTTTTTGTACCGAGGAAACCAGTTGCCCTTCAGACATCATGGTAAAGTGCTAATTTATGGATAAAAATGCATTTTTCATTACCAGAGAATTATTCCACAAATTGAGGCAAAAAGCGATTTTTACTACTCGCTTGTAATGTAGTTAAAGCAGAACATGGGTAAGTAGTTTCTAATAATTTGGCCAGAGACTGTAGTCTAGATACAGATCCATTAAATCGCCCCAAGTCCTAGTTATTATAATAATCTACTTACTTTCTCTAAGAAATGAGAGTAGTCCCTCAGCGGTGTTTCTACCCTGGCTCTTGAGTATATTAAATGCATTTTCCATGAGTTGCTTTTTATCCATATGATTCAATATAACTTTTTTAGGTGTTCCAGGCTGATTGTTTGCCGCTCCAACATTATTCTCCGCTTCTCTGCGAAACAACAATTTTACTAAGGAGGAATTACATAGTACCTATTTCTAATACTCGTGTATGTAATCTATTGTCTTTTTTTAAATTAATTTTTTAGTTTATTCACAAAGTTTGTGCTCATTGGGTAGTTACTTTATACAGTCTATTTTGAGTTGTTTATTTTAATTTACTTAACTGATGCTATGAATTATGTATGTAGATATTATGTATGTATCTTATATATAAAATTCTCGTGTCACAAAGTTAGTTACCATACTCCTCCGAAACGGCTTGACCGATTTTTACGAAATTTTATATGCATATTCAGTAGGTCTGAGAATCGGCTACTATCTATGTTTCATACCCCTAAGTGATAAGGGTTGTCCACCCCTAACATTATTTTTTATTTTTTGTACAATTTTTTTATAATTTAGCATTAAAAATACATACAACCCTAAATTTTCACCCTTCTAACACCAACCCCTATTTTTTTAATATGATTATTAGGCGATACGAAGTTCGCCCGGTCAGTTAGGTACTTATTTTTATAAGTTTTAATGTAATGTATGTTATATGTATGTGGTATGTTCGGTCAAATCTTGCATTATAAGTTAGAACTATTTCCCCTCATCCTAGTGAGTTGAAATTTTACATATTGCTTTGGTTTCGATGACAATGCATTTTAATGATAATGGGGACCTGAAAGTACGCCCAGGGTTGGCACCAGAAGAAATTCCTCAGGGGCCCATAGCACAAACACACAATAAACACACATACTGAATTATCTAAAGTTATTATTATAGATGTAGGTACGACATTTACGAGAATTGTCATTGTTAAAGCAATAGGTACACATGTCAGTAATGATCATAGATGTTGTGAGATTTCTCAGATAAAATAAAAAGAGATTAGCTCTCAGTAAATCTGCAACAAGCAAAGGTAATCTTGTTTTTCAAATAAATTCACTTGCTTTGGTCGGTTATTCCGGTTACCCATTTTATCGGACTTCGAATGACGGACGTGTCTATCTATCCACCATGGACGGGGGTGACACTTCTGACTTTTGTTGTGTGAAGGAAATAAAGCGAGGTTTTCTTCATGACGTCAGTAAGTATTATCATTGCGTATGTTAACCCCCGACCACAGAATACATAGGTTGTGCCCTGACGCAAAAAAGGGGTGTTATAAGTTTGACGCTTTGTGTATCTGTGTCTCTGTAGGTATGTGTGTCTGTGGCATCGTAGCTCCCAAACATCTCCCAAACGGATAAACCGATTTTGATGTAGTTTTAGTGTAAATAAACTGTCGGGGTTTTTAAAATAAATCTCTAGTGTCACTATGATAACAAAGGTCAAGAAGGGCGTACCCATAGAGTAACTTATACACAGGGCGTACCTGATATATTCCGATGACAAATGGAAAATGCAAGCAAATTATAAGGAAGCTGTAAGCAAGTGACAATTTTACTGTCGATAGGGCGCGCGTCTACGTGGACAGGTTTTACGTAAAATCACTAGATAACTTACCGCCTTGTATTTGCCTGAAGAAGAAAATACCGTGCTGGATTACGTAATTCATGTATTTACAAGCTACCACGCCCATCCACGTCAAAAACCTTGCTGTTTAGTGCCAGTAACTCCGGACAAAAAAACAAGAACAGCATGTTTTTTTGACGTTTATGGCCGTGGTAGCTTGTAAATACAGGAATTACGTAATCCAGCACAGTATTTTTCTTCCTCAGTCAAATACAAGGCGGTGAGTTATCTACCAAAGTAAAAATATCTGACATTTTAAATATTTTTTTATTCAATCATCTCTAAATCACTTCTTCCCTTTCAAAGCTTCCTTAAAAGCACTTGCTCCAGCGGCAAAAGCGTTAAGAATCTTTGGTCCCTCGGCCGCAAGACTGTTTACAAGTTCTTCGATGTTCTTATGTTGTTCCTTGGCTAGCTTCTCCAATGCTTCTTTAAACTTGGACAACTCGACATTGCTAGCGTCAGCCACGTCAACAAATAGCTTACGAACTCTTTCTTCTGCTTCTTTTGTGTTGTCACAAATTTTTGCTATGGTAAAAAATAAGTTATTAGGATAAAGCTTATGTGAGTCATCTAGTTTTTATTCGGGAGCTAAGCTTTACTTAAGGAAGATCACTGTTTGTTTAACATGCCCAGTTTGTCCGCCCACATTATTTGGTGTTACGTAGATTTTACAGGCAGCCGCTTCTGTAGGTTTAAAATTAATTTGATATAATAGGAACCTCTATTTATTATTATTATATACCTCTATTTATTAGATATGAGATCTACTTGTATTTATAAAGAGTTTACTGCAGCACGCATCCACATATAATTTATTAGTTTTTTTATGGAAATAGCAGGCAAACGAGCCGATGGTATATGGCTATCGTCTGGGATGGGAACTGTCCTAGACTCAATAATAAAGGAAACCTGCCTAATTATTGTACCACTGTTATTTAACTTACAATCTTTTAACCATTGCACCAATCCATCTACACTGTTCTTGCCTTGTTTTTTTAATTTTTCAAATTCGTCTTCCATTATTTTGAATAAAATTAAAATATCAAATGTATTTGGAATTAAAACTAAAAAATTATCAAAGTCACAGACAGAGTGTCAAACCATTGTTTAGGCAGCTATGATGTCATTTTAAGACTAGTTTTTTTTAATCCAGTAGGGTGAAAATAACTAATTTAGGTATATACATCCTTGTAAAATCTATTTAAATTTTATATTATTTTATTTGTAAACAATATTTTATGTAGGTTATAAGTAAATTGTAACCAGTATCTTGGATTCTTGATAGTATATTATTATATTAATTATTTTGAATCAGACATAATCTCAGCAATGATTTGTCGTTTGACATGTTCAAATAAGGTTAAAAAGTTATTCACATCCTGTCTCGTTTCGCGCGCTAATATTCCCATCAGCTGTATAAATTGCACTAAACTCAAATCTTCCTTGTTTGGACAAATTCTTAAATATGATCTTGTAAATAGTTCTCCATTTATCAAACGACCATCCAATACACCGCATAGTTGCAACCATTTAAAAACGATGTCAAAGTTCGCGCCATTTTCCGTATCGCTTACTCTGTGGTTATTTTGTCTGCTAGCAGCACGTAATATTGCATACATTTCTTCAAAGTTCATAGTTTTCGATAAACTTACTGTGATTTTTCTGTGATATTTAAGTGCCCATTTTAATAACAAAAATCTAGTTGGCGACGAGGTAAAACAGTGCAATGAAATGAGGACTCAAAACTGAAATAAAACTTAATTTACCATGGAAATTAGTATATTTATTTAAGATTACATAATATATTCGGTAAAAAAATATAATACTTGCACAGCTTATAGAAAATAACCTTATGTACAGAGAATAAGAATAAATTAAGAACTATAATATAATGATATAAAAAGCAATAGTTCAGTAGCTTTCCAGTGACGTCCTATAATAACTGATGACGCCACAAGCAAGCCTGAATCACGCAATCAAAATTTTTAAGCTTCTTTAAAAGAGATCTCGTGTTATAATTTGTTACAATAACCTCACAATTAAATTAACAAAGTAATGAAAATATTATAACATAGTAGATTTAGATTAAAAAAAAACTATAATATGTACAACTTTTATAAGATATCTAGAACAATCAAACAATAATATAATAATAATGAAGTTTGTAAAGATTTTAGTTTAAATCAGTTCCTGAAACATTTATAAATGTTATTTTATACAGGATATGTACAATGTCTTTGGGAATTAGTTGCTGTTAATATTAAGGCAATCCTTGTGTAGCCCACGTACTGTGAGAAACTAATTTTTACAGATTGCAATTATCGACAGGCTACTATTAACACATAATTAATTTGCGGGGTCTTTATTTTCATGGAAACAACAAAATTCATCGCGACAATTTCTAATAAGTATAAAGAAAAGTATAATTTGGCGTGCAGATTAACCTTAAATTAGAGATGCCAGCCATTGAAGTATTATTACTAACGTATAGAACCGACACCGCGAACACCATGTATGCCCCAATGCATTGGCGCCACGTGGCTTCAATCTTCAATGGATTCGTTCGATTTTGAAAGGAGAGCCGGGGCTCAATTTTGAAAATCGAACCTCCCGGGCGAGACACACATTTTGTTCGAGATATTTGTTCTGTGACATTATACTTCAATAATGCCAGCGCCATACTTCGTGTCGTCAGCCCGTGGTTACTAACTAGTTAGTCCACCACGCAGTTGGTCCACGGGCAATAAATGCATAACACACCCATTAATGTCTCACGTGAGTACTTTTTTGAGCCTCAGTACACATTCCTGTTTAATATCTAATATGTTTGCATGAAATAGACTTAAAATATACTAAAATGTCTCATAGACCTTCATTTGACTTTGACAGTCTTGTTACGATATATTATTTACAGAGATGTTACAGAACTTTAAGATTTACACACAATTTATATAAATTGTAAGATAATCCCCAGGTCACCTTTGCCAGGGGTCACCTTTTATTGCTAGAATCGATAAGCTTGTAGCCAATAAGTTCTCAGTTGGATTAATCAGAATACATATTATATTTAAAATTTTATCCTAAAATACTGGTAACAGCCTTTGAGCCTAGCTCTAAATAATTTACACTACCAAAAAGTAAGTAAATGGAAGAATTGTGTAGTTTGATTATGTACAAAAGGAGCACTTATTAAATTGGTACGAAGTCATTCGTGATACACTGTTTTCTACATACTTGGTATCAGCGTATGTAGGTGTCCAAACTGTAAGTACTAAACAGCCTGTCTAGTATGCATATAGGTCTATGGATACATGTAATTAATTTTATAACAAAAATATATTTTGACATTTTATTGTTTTAACATTAGGAACTTAGTGTATCTTTCGGAATTAAGGATTTAAAAGTTAGTGAGAAAAAACAAAAGATTATATACATAGAACTTTTTTAGGGAAGCTTAAATATTGTACCAAAGTAGCTTTGTACATGTATTGCAAATAGGTACTATATGGTAACAATTTGTCACTTTTAAAACGTTTCATTTATAGTGTCAAAAATTAATAGTCATGTGTTTAGCATACCTTTAGAACTCATGACAAATAAATATATTTAGTATAGTATATCACTGTTTGTTGTAACATTTAAGCTATATTATTTAATGTACTACTTATATTTCTGTGATATTCAAATTTTTACGGTTTAATTGCTGAAAGCTGCTCTATAAACTTTCACTTGACATTATTTTTTGACAAATCCTGTACTACACGTATAACTTTCACTTGACAATATTTTTTGACTATGGTCTATAATACGTGACCTAAATGACATATTCCTATGTATAAAATTATCTAAACATTTGAGTCTTCACAGTTATATTTGCACACACTTGACCGTACTCAATAACTCCACTGCAATGTATTATCGACGTTTTTTGGGATAATAACCATACCAGAACAGTAAAATTTGTAAAACTGATTTATATGAATGTGTACACAGGTTAACGCGAACAGAATAGATGGCTATATCTCAGCATATGTGGGATATAACATTTCCATCTTTATCAAAATATAAAATTCGTTGCAATGGCACTTCCATTCAAAACCTTGTGGTATGGCGCGTCTACATTATAACAATATGTTATTGTAATTAGCATTTACTATTATTTATTTAACCTTGATGTTATGATATTATTATGTGATATTAAAATACATATGAAGATACAATGGGTTGGATGACATTCTCTACCAGTTTAATCGAGTAAAACATTATAATCAATCTTCTCCATATTGTGCGTGTATATTAGTTTATCCATACTCCCATGCAATCATACTGAACAGTTAACAATACAGTCTGTACATATCACTATAGTATCATAGTACATTTTAAATGTAACTGGCATTCACGATTTCTGGCATAAAAATGATTTAGTCTCACGGCACAACTTTGACACATGACAAGTTGACATTTGACAGAAAATAATGACACGTGAACTACCTTGCGTCTTGTTCACATTCGTTTCTTACTGTACTACAATACTAACGATCTTTCGTGTCTAATTCGTGACCGGTTACATTTAAAACATATAATATCAGCGTACATATTTATCAGTCTATGGTACAAACGGCGAGGTATCACCCATTCAAGCTCGGTTCCTCTCTGGTCGGCCGCTTTGGTATGAAAGAGACAGTGAGCATATCGTCTTCTTCTTGCAATAGACAGCCGTTAGACGGCTTGTTTCGGTTGAATAATCTGTTGGGGGAAAGACATTTTTATATATTTCTGTTCATAATTCAAAATTATTTTCAAAGCATTTTACAACAGAATAAAACCATCTCTTATACACGATGTAAAAAAAATGTCATTTATTGATATAATTCGTTTGACCAACTTGCCAATTATAACAAATATAATAATTACAAATATAATGTAGTATAAATATAATAACAAATATAATATTTAAAACTTAAAGTTGATTATATTCTTTACGCAAGCGTATTTTTAAGACGGAATAAGTGTATAAATTTCAAAACGCAAATGATATACAAGCATATTACATAAGTATTTGAAGCAAATAATAGCTAAACATTAATGAATGCATTACGTATGTTTAATGAATGAATGAAACCTTTTTAGTATGTGCTGTAAGGGAGAAAAACGACATCATGAGTTATTATATTGTAATAGATACATATTTTAATAATATAACTTTGTATTTCTTATAATAATAATATATAATAACATTTGTAGATGATGATAAACGAAATTAAAAAACACGACAGAAGTATCCAATAATGGTAAAAACCAAAATATGACAGTAAAATAACAGCACGCTTTATAACAAAACGCCCCTCATAATATCGATCAAACCACAAACAAAAGATCACACCCACATACACACATACAAAACCAGCACACTCTCAAAAAGGTGCCGTCAACTTTTTAACCTGAGTTAATCCACCCAGGTGTCTTAAGTCTACTTTTAAAACCCACATCAAAAAACATTCCAACTTTAAACATTCGTATAAAACAAACTCCACTCTAGAAAACAAATATAATACACTTATAACCGCCCTCTTTTTGCAAGGGTTTTCGTATAGTTCCCTAATTTTTTTAAACAAAATACAGCTCATGTTACTTAAAAACCATCCTACCACCATCCACCATCCTATTGGTGAAAGAATTTTTAAAATCGGTCCAGATGTTTTGATTAGATATAGGCATTACAAACAAACAAACAAAAAATCAAAACTTTCCTCTTAAAAGTTTGGATGCTCACAAGCACTACCATAAACAAACCCAAACCAATAATGACAGAACAAGCCTTAGAATAACACAGCGGACGGTACTCACAAAACCCCTGAGTAATTATTGAGCGTATCACAATACGAGCTAATAATACTACAATATTGTATCTATACATTATTGTCAAGACAGTTTCCTAGTTACTGTGAAAAAGTCAATTTTTGTTATTTTTTTTTTACCTACTAACCAATCCAGGAATAAGGGATAAATAGATTTTATTGAAAACGACGCTAAGTAGAATGAAAATAATTGTAATTTTAAAAGACATTATGTCATGAGCAACAATATATGTTAATATTTATTTGAAGCAAATGTTTGTCAAAATGAATCACTATTTTAAATATTAAGTTAAATTTTAAAGATTGTTTATATTATTACATTCTGATTAACATGCTAGTTGTCAGCCTTTTTAGATCCTACGTGGAAATCTATCATATAAAAAATTAATTATATTATATTATATTAAATAAAAATTAATTATATTATATTTAATTATATTATATTATATTATATATTTAATATTATATAATAAATATTTAACATTATACGCTATACTTAATTTATAAATATTTACATTTATTTATGCATCCGATCCAGTAGTTTTTGATTTTATCCAGTACAAACCAAATATAAACAAACAAAACCAAAATTTCATAGTTAATTATGATATATAAACATTATATTTAATTATATACATAATCATATTATTAAATCTATAAAATAAAATAAAACATGATATTTAGGTAGTTAAACAAACAGTAACTAATAAACAAACTAATTTAATCAACCTGTATTTATAAACGCCTCTTGTGCATCGATATAACCGGCCTCTTTTTTCATACGTTTAGAATTGAGACTGCGACGGGCAAGCTATGACTCGCATTATTTGCAATCTACCTACACTAAATTTTATTATGTTGTAAAAATGTGATGGTATTATGATGTACTTTACTTTGATATTTTTATGTTATGTACAGCTCAAAGATTTCTCAGTATCCGGGACAAACCTTGTTTTGTGGTTTTTACGGATATTTTCTGACAATGTTCTGTAATATTACTTTTGTTTTTGATAATAAATAAAAAAAAAAAAAAAAAAAAAAAAAAAACCATACAACAACGTTATAAATTAATAATTAGCTGATTTGTTCAAATATTATCTGCAACTTTGGATTACTTGCTTTCTGCTTTCTGATAATATTTAATAGTCTATGTGGTACACAGATCTTAAAAATACTTTGAACATAATAACATATTCACAACGAATGATACACTCAACAATTACCTTACCAATCGCATAAACGTCCACAGAGAGGCCAAATAAAATAGTAAAACACTACACACCAATCGATCTAGACCTTTATCAGTGCCGATTTCAGCGAATCTCGCTTTCTGCTAAAAACAACAACATACAACATACGTCAGAGGTGCGATAGAGATGCAAGAGTGAAAGACAGAGACGAAAAATAAGTAACTGTAGTTGTTGACGGCATTATTATGATCTATTTACATTTTTACAGCTATTTTATCTGGCAATGTAGTAAGTATTATGTTAATGTTACTCTAGTTTGGAACAATTCACTTATACATTGTATGACGACATCTATATACCATTAAACATCACCTATACTATACAATCATACATAGCGGTCACCGATCATTGCAAAGTAATAATAAATAATAATAGATTTCATCAAAGTAACGCCTACATTCTAATCTATGACTTCCAACCAGATATATTCTTATATGTATGTATATCTAAAGTATTACATATTAACAGATGTGCAAACTTTACTATGCTAATTAATTCAATCCAGTTTGCGGTAACAATATCAATTAATCTCCAATTTTAGATATTCGACTTTTTTTCGTATAAATATTTAATCAATACCAAATGTAACCTAGAAACAAGACATCTACTTACTTATTATAAGTAATCTACATCTATAAAATCTATATCTACATCCCATACAATAAAAGTTTGTAACACAAATTTTATACTACTTTAGTTTATGCAATTTTTTTAACGTTAATATCACTATATAAATAACGTAAAATATTGGTATTTTCTGTGTAACAGTGTTGCATATAAACATAGATATCGGTACTAGAAACTACCCACATCTTGAATAGTTTTACCTATAATTTAATCTATGACTGAAAAATGTGCTTGCTGAAGATAAAATATAGCGACCTTATAGTCACTGTGGCCTATGCTGCAAACAAACCAAAATGGTGGTATATAAAAAAAAGAAAAAAATTGTCCATAGGGGGCCATCCATTTAAGACGTCACACGTTATAGTTTAATTTTTTTGTGTAGTTTTTTTTATTTGATTTCATTAAAAAAAAGCTTACTTTGAAAGCGCTGTTGTAATTTAATAAATTGAAGGTGTAAAATTATACACGGGGGGGGGGGGGGGGGGTCTCACAAATGTGACCAGCTGTGACTTGAGGGTCACAAAGTCATAAAATTAGTGTGACGTAATTTATTGATGACCCCTTATAACTTAAAAAACCTTTTCATCCTCCACGCCCACTAGTCACCCCCCCCCCCCCTCCCCACTGCTCCACCCCAACAGTATACACATGTAGTCACCCTGGGTTGACTGGTAGAGAATGCCTCAAGGCATTAAGTCCGCCCTTTGTAAAAAACCGGGTTTAGGTCTTGCAAAAAAGATTAAATAAATAAATAAATGTACAACATACTTGGCGAGCGGCGAGGTGCGCTCCCCGAGGTCCAGCTTGTCATCCAGCCCGCGGTGCACCGACACCGCGTCCAGCTCCACCTCCAGGGACTGCATGTAGTCAGCCGTGCGGAGCTGCTCCGGTGTGGACTTCTTGAAACTAAATAAAAATGGTTGTCTGTAAAGTCGGTTTACGGACGGTAGTTTAACGTGACAACGTCATGACAAAACATTGATGAAATGATTGCATACTTTTATAGATAGAAACTTTTATCTTTATACTACAACGCCATCTAGAACTCCTGAACTAAACTATTTTTTCAGCAAGTTCCTTTCTGACTTAATTATGTATATAGTTTTGTTCATAGATGGCGCTTTCTCCATTGTTCGCTCGCTCGCGGAACGCGACAAATGAGTCATGCTCTTTCGTGCGTGCACCCGGCGTTCATCGTTTTAATAGACGTTCTCACGTCAAAAATAAAATTAAAAAAACTGGGTCTGTACTGTACAAAATGAATATCGTGCGTACTCGCATCATAGTAAAAAAATTAAAAAAGCCTTACCTTTCTTACTAAAAAGTCAGTAAAACATTCAACTTATATTATTATATACTTTTTCTGTGTACGCTAATATTATATTAAGAAAGATTTAATTGTTCGATAAAATATTATTGAATTTTATCGAACAATTAAATCTAACTTTTAATTTTATTACAATTTTTCTTACTAATGTTTCAAACATTTTTATTTTGAACCTATCTAACAGAAAGAAACACTTGTGACTATATTTTCCAAAGTTGCTGCTACATAAGCGGTTTTCAGCCAAGATTCGCGTAATGTCCTTATTATAACTGCGTTCTAACGTGTTAAGAATAATTATATTATGAAGGTGTAGCCAACAGTAAGCGAGCTAAAAGGGGCGTGGCCTTGTTAACGCCATCACAAAAAGAATAAAAGTGGGACAGTAAAAAAAGTCAAAATTTGTACTACTACTATTAGTTGCCATGATGTGGGTTACAATGGATTAATAATAATAATAATATTAGTAGTAATAAGGTAGTATCCACCTTGTGTCCCACACATGCACTTTATTAATGTTTCTCTAAGGGGCTTCTACGTGTTGGACCTGTGTCCCCACGCAAGCCTTCCAAAATACCGGGTCCCCTTACATCTTGGACCCGAGGTACAAATTGAGATACATAATAATAATAATAATATATACAGATAACACTTACGTCTTAAGCAGTAAACTGGAACACACCACGGACACTGAACTCATGGCCATTGCCGCTGATGCCATCCACGGCTGCATACAAAACAGAATACATTTTACCAACAACAAACCACCAAAGTATTATACACTAGTTGACCCGGAAGACGTTCTGCAGCATGTTTTATGTTTATATAACATAAAAAATTACTAATCTTAATTAAATATACTATATGTCATTCAAAAACAATGTAGCTGTAAATTGTTTTTTATGGAGATTTTATTGTTTTTTTTTTTGTAATCGGTCCAGTAATTTTTGATTTCATCCATTACAAACAAACAAAAATTAAAACTTTAGTCTTTATAATATTAGTTTAGATAAGTATTCATATCGGAGAACGTGGGCAAAGCCGCGAGCAGCGCTCTATTATAATAACTAGCTGTTGCCCGCAACTTCGCACGCGGAAATTATTAGTGGATGCCTATGTCGAGAATAGGTGTGTGAAATTTTATGTTTCTAGCTCTAAGGGTTTGGCCTGTGCGGTGATACATCAGTCAATTACTTTTGCCTTTTATATACGTAAATTCTATTTGTGTTTGATTGTCCATTTATTGAGGAATTATTTATTATTATTTAAGTAGTTAGTTTTTTCCACAAATTAACGCGAGTGAAACCGCGCGGCACAGCTAGTAAAATATATTATTGTATTGACGAATTCAAAAGATTAAATAAAATTAAAGAAAACTACAGCATTTGCGTAAGTATTTGGCGAGCAAAACTACTGTACCTATACCTAAATTATTTAATAGCTTAGTTGTTGTATCGGCACCCACCTCCAACTGCACTTTATACAGAGCAAAGGCGCCGCTGGCCAGCGGGATGCCCAGCAAGTTGTAGACGGACGCGAACAGGAAGTTGAGCCGAATGCGACGCACTGTCGTCCGGGACAGCTCCAAGCACGCCACCACGTCTAACAAGTCGTTCTGGGAATAGAAGGTTGTTATTGATGGAGGGTGTACAGTGCCGGCGTTAGAGCCACTGACCAAGGCAAGAATATTGTGGTAACGAAATCAAAATCGAGGTATTTCTGCTCGAGAATTTTTTTCCTTCCTTCTAGGGAAAATCTTTACTCACAAGCCACAATCGCATGCGCACGCGCATCCTACTTGTGATGTTAAAAGAGCAATCATCCATCCATCAGCCCTTGGAGGTCCACTGCTGGACTTAGGCCTCCCCTAACTTGCGCCACTCTGACCGGTCCTGAGCCTTCTGAATCCAGCGGATGCCCGCTGTCTTCTTCAGGTCGTCAGTCCACCTGGTCCGGGGGCGTCCCAAAAGAGCACTAATACATTTTAATAGGTGACACATACATTTTAATCTTACTCTGTATTAGATGTGGTAGGTATTATTATGCAAAGCGCACGTCTGCACTCAGTTGCAGCTAGCCACAGACTGAATGAATGCATAGACAATACACTACGTACCCTCATGAGCACGAGGTCAGCGGCCTCCACGGCAACGTCGGTTCCACTAGCGATGGCGATGCCCACGTCCGCCTGAGCCAATGCCGGCGAGTCGTTCACACCGTCACCCACCTACACACATACATACATACATACATACAGAATGGTATAGGTTATGGTTTGATGCTTTAAAAATGCATAAAGCAAAAAAAAACAAAGCAACAACACAATAGGCTAGTTGACAAAATTTGAAAACTAGTTTAAAACTATAGCTTAGCATCTATTTCACTTCTCTGATTGATGTTTAATGTCAAGTGCTTAAACGCCTCATTTTGTCGATTTTATTTTCCAAAAATATTTTTTTATTTTATTATTTTAACAGAAAAGTTGTTTTTCTGTTTACTAATTGTCATGGTTAATCGTTAGAAACTCTAAGCCATCCGATTTATTCTTAGTGAAAACAAGCCTAATGTCCCACTGCTGAGCTCAGGGTCTCCTCTCACAACGTGAGGGGTACAGGCCATAGTCTACCACGCTGGCCAAGTGCGGATTGGTAGACAAAAAAGCGAGCTCAGCAAAAAATATCATATTTAAAACTATAAATTACTTTTGCTGCGGAACGAAGTTCAAATTCAGAATTAGTTTTATTTAAACAAAAGATGTATTTTAGTAAACTAAATTGAGACGTTGAAAACATTATAAAATACTGTTATTATAGCCAACTCAAATATTCATATTTGATCACTTTCATCTTTAATTATTAACGCCCCAACTCAGAGTCACTAACGGTTACTTATATCGCTCTTTAGTACAGAATTTTTATGGTATTTTTTTACTAAGGAGCGATTTAAGTAACCGTTAGTGACTCTGAGTTGAGGCGTATGACTATTAAATCTAGGTAAACACCCTCACCATAGCAACTTTCTGCCCCTTCGCCTGTAGTTCCTGTATTTTGGCCACCTTGTGAGAGGGCAGCACTTCCGCGTACACTTTGTTGATGCCCACCTACAACACGGATTATATTATAATTTTGCCAAAACATTAAAGAGAAAAAAAATATACTTAGAAGAGGCGTTAAAATGTAATCATAAGGTATATCAATATATTCATAATAAATTATGTAAAACATAACAAGTATAGGTTTTAAAACATGGATCGTATACGACGAGTCTGATAACAATATACAAACCGTGACAAACACTTTATTTTTCAAATTTTCAGTGTCCGCGATGGTATAAATTACAAGTCAATGATTTTTTTTACACAATTAAGTTAACGCTTGACCACAATCCCACCTGATGGTAAGTGGAGATATTGTCGAAGAATTTTTAATTTTGAATTGAAGTGGCTAGAAGTGGCTAATGCCTCACCTGGCGCGCAATGGCGACAGCTGTCTTCCTGTTATCGCCAGTCAACAGACACACCTCCAAACCCATCTTCTTCAGACAATACACCGCCAAGTGCGCTTCGGGTTTAACCTCGTCGGCCACACCTATCGTGCACACTAGCTGGTCTGCGGATGTAAAGTTAATTTATAACGTATTTGTTTGTACGTTTCTTGATGAGAATAGCCGTAAATAGACGAGTCGTAAGTCGTAACCCATTGACATCAGAAACACCAAAGGCAATGCATTTTCGGTCAAGAAAGAAAAGAGAGAAAAATAAAGTACAGACTCAAGCTCACAGCTGGAATACGACGAATTGTTGAGTGACTGAATCAAGTAGGTGGTAATCAAGAGCGGGCATTACAAGTACTTAAGGATTGTTTTCATTATGAATAAACAAAAGTTCACACACTCATATACTCACACTAACATACCCTGTGTCGCGATTGACGCACACATACAAAATTAGGGTCTTCAGAATAGTGTAGCATAGGGTACAGAAGTGATATTAACTAACCATTGATGGCAGCAAGCACCGCCGTTCTACCAAGAATTTCGTCCCTTTGTAACGTTTCCTGTACCCTCCGGGGCACGGGCACACCATTCCTGTTCATCCATTCGCGATTGCCAATAAGCACTATTTGCTCCAATTCCTGTGAATTAAATTAGAATAAGGTGTCATTTACAAATTAATGCTAGATAAGTAAAACGCTAACTGTTACTGAGTGACAGTAAACGCATAGTCTTCAACCAGTGGACCTATAAAACATGAAACTTTCTACAGGGCTTCTTAAAAAGGGTTCTTTGGAAATTCATCTCACAAGAACGTAATATAGGGGATATGAGTTTTAGGTATGAAAATAAAGGAGAATGCCCATTTAGTATGGAGAAATGTACTGACTTTAACATTTTTGTGTCTTGATAAAAATACCTTTATTTGATTATGTTATCTTAATAAATTACACATACTAACTTTAGTCAATGATAATATTAGGAAATAAGAGATTTTAAATAAAATTAATTTGTATTTAGGTTATAGTAAACTCACAGTAATATGGACTCTATGCAGGCGTATTAAAGTCGATTGCGTATGTAATGTCGATCTTTAAAGTTTCAAATTAATTTGACAGTCCCCAAACACCATGTAGTTTGTAATGTATTATAATCACAGAACACTATTACTCCTGGCTGATTATAATAATTTTCTAAAAAAAATTAATTCATTTGACAGTCCTCTTACGTCATCTAGTTTGTTGTCATGGATATATTATACTATAACTGTTGTATCATAATTATAATCAAATCAATGCAACCTATTGGCCCGAAGGATCTTAACAGATTCCTGATTGGCCCTTATCCACACATAAATAGCCCAATGGTTTTCTTTTGTAAAACGGAAGTAAAGTTACTTATTAATTTCAGAAAATTATTCCCAATAAGGATTTTTTAGGAAATAGGGTAAAATACTTGAAATATTTAAATTAAACTTTTGTCCAAAAATCATTGTGACACAATTATTTTTTTAAGAGTACTGGCTATGGGCATTCTCCTTTCATTTGATTTATAAAATTTATGTGATACATACGTATTACAGGATTTTCGACAATTCATCCTCTACTAAAGCGATAAAATGGAGACTAAAAGATTGTGGTCACCAATTAGCATTAAATCCTATTTAAACGTCATGGTCAACCTGTGTGGTAAATTTTATTAAAATCCGTTCAGTTTTTGCGTGAAACAAGATATTTTCACTTTTATTATAATATTAGTACGATATGACAAAAAGCTAGAAGTACCAGGCGATCATATTCCCTAACAAACCTCAGCCTCGGCGTCTGGCGGTCTAATGAGCGCTTGTAGCCTAATCGGGGAACAGACACCAATTGATACTAAATATCAAAAATAGGACTACACAGTCCTACTTAAAGAAAGACAAATAAAAACGAAACTATATATGAAAAAGGTCTAGAACATAGAGGATTGAGTAGGATCTCTGTATATGAAAAGTGTCCGAAAAAACGCGTCCAATTACTGGTGGCGCTGCGGTGCGGTCTACAACAGCTATGTTCGAATATTTATTTCTTATCTAAGAATGGCGCTAGTCTCTACTAGTGTCATTCACTACGGGTGGCATAACTCAGTAAACTTCACTCCGTCTACAACAGCTATGTTCACATCGCTCTATTTCTCAGACACTAGCGCCATTCTGAAATGGCCATTATTGGAACCCCTATTTTCAGTAAACACCTGGACACTTTCAACTTTCCCCTCATCTCATGGCTCTCCTTCTACCTCTATACTCCATGATCTAGAAGTACCAGGCGATCATAAACCCTAACATACCTCAGCCTTGGCGTCCGGCGGTCTCATCTCATGGCTCTACTTCTACCTCTATACACCATGATCTAGAAGTACCAGGCACCCATAAACCCGAACAAACCTCAGCCTCGGCGTCCGGCGGTCGGATGAGCTCCTGTAGCCGCGTGGCGGCCTGCGCCGAGCTGAGCGCCGCGTCCCCACTGCCCGCTACTATCTCCACCGGCACGCCTTGCAGGGTGATCGTTGAGCCTTCCCTGGGTACAGGGGTTCACTCAGTATGGTTTAATTTGAAATACAATGTGACCATAAACTTGAGATGATGATTTAGATCGCAAAATATACTTTTTAACCGATTGAATAAAAAGGAATTTTATATATTATTATACTATATTAAAGTAGTTTTTTTATATATATTCAGAACTCCGTCTTTTAGGAACCGATTTGGTAATTATATTTTTATTTGGAAGGGGATATTTTCAAATTGGTCCCATATTAATCCAAATTCAGCTCTGATGTTCCAGGAATCCATGAGGGATCATAAATATGTCATGTTCAAGCTCACAGAACTGGCGAGCAGCACCGCGTGTAATATTACACGAACAATTTGGAGCCACTATTGACCCCCTCAAAATTTTAGGTTTAATATTTTAGCGATTTTGATATAAGGTTTCCCCAAAACTGTCTCCTTTCATCTATAGATGACACTACTACACACGACACACTATCCCTACATCACTAACCTGGCGGCAGCGAGCGCGGCGGCGAGCGCGGGGGGCGTGGCTTGCGGCGTGCGCACGCGCAGCTTGGCGCGCAGCCCGCAGCCCGGCGCCGCTGTGAACCCGCTGCAGTGCGCGCGCGACCCACCCAACACGTCGTTACACCACTTTACTATCGCTAGGGGAGATTGATAATATTGAGTTTTAGAAGTCTTCTACCAAAGTAACTTAATATGAAACAACTTTATAATTGATAAGGTTTCGTTGGCGTGGGATCATCAAGTCTCCTTAACAGGGGCGTTATAAGTTTGACGTGTTTGTGTATCTGTATGTCTGTGTATCTGTGGATCGGTATGTCTGTCTGTGGCATCGTAGCTTCCAAGCGGATGAACCGATTTTGATCTACTTTTTTTTATTTGAAAGGTGACTTAATCGAGAGTGTTCTTAGCTAGGTACGTTTAGTGCAAACAAAGTTGTCTGTTTTTTTTTTTTAATTTTTATTCAAGATTATTATGTTCAATTTCTTTTGTCTTAAATTTTACTAGTTCCATACCAACCACTACCAACATTTTGTGTATTTTTATGTAAATAGCCGTCAACGATTAGACGAGCCACCCGAAGATTAGTGGTCATTGTCATATATGAATATCAGTACCACTATAAAAATCATCAATGTGTTGCTGGTCAAGGAAGAAAATGAAAACCTCTCTTAAAACTCAAAAAAATATTCAATGACAAAAAGCGACAAAAGTTTAAGATCATTGTCTTTTAAGCCATTTTACAGGTATAATTGGCATTACATTACATCATTGTGAGCAGTTTTATTCTAAACCCTATAAAAAATTAAGACTTACCGGATGCGACAGGATGCTCAGAATTCAGCTCCGCGCACAGTATGCACGCCAACACGTGGGGCAGCGTGGCCGGCGCGCCCGTGAGTAGAGAAACTCTCGCCACGCGAGTACTACCACACGTTATTGTGCCAGTCTTGTCAAATATCACAGTCTTCACCTGTAGATTAATATTAAAATCATAAATTTGATTACGTGCGAAAGAGACAAAATGGTTTTTCGTGATGCGTATGCAGTGCGACGTCACTTCGCTCATTCAGAGACTCCATGAGCGTAACACTTGATAATAGTATTTGTAACAGCTTTAGTTTACTAAGTTGTGCGAAAATGAAAAATCCAAGATGAGTTAAGTGGAAAAATATATAGATTATTCTTTTTAAAACCTAAGAACGCACGACATAAAACATATTTTATAAAGTGTACGAGCGAGACGTATTACGTCTCGTCTTTAGTATTCTCTATATACGGCAGCAGTCTTCACGGAACTGTCACCAACCAGTCAAACAGTATCAAGTATCAAAACCTGGAATCTCACCTTATGAGCATTCTCCAAAGGCTCAGCACCCTTGATCAGTAGCCCCAAGTTAGCCCCGACGCCGGTAGCGACCATCACCGCGGTGGGCGTGGCTAGCCCCAGCGCGCACGGACACGCTATCGCCAGCACGGACAGCGCGAAGTGGAACGCCGTTTGGACTATCACTTGCCACTCGGAGAATGATGGATCACGGTAGATTGGCTGGTGAGACAAGTTGCGATAATGTTTGATAGTGATAAATGATAATACTCGTATAATAATAAACGCTTACAAACTCATACCCCTGCAGTAGGTTATTTACCTGTGTACGACATTAATAACACATCACAATAACACCCATGACCCGAGTACAAATATTTATTTCGCACCTTCAGTGGAAAAAACGCATACGATGAATATTGCAATTTTACAGGAGAGCAAAAAAACTGTTCAAATATCAGTAAGTAGTCAAAGGCATTTACATTACAATTTCTTGCACAAAACCGTCAAGATTAAAGATAAAAATTTGAAAAAAATGAGCTTATGCAGCTATTATCCCTCTTTCCAATCATATTAATAACTAAAATTCAACGTAAGACGACTTATGCTTTTTTTCCACTGAGGGTGCGTTATCTGTCACATAAATATCTGCCTCGGCCGGGAATCGAACCCGGGACCCCTCACTTCGCAGGCAAGGTCGCTACAGTTGGTAGCGTAAAAAGTGTAAAATATCTTTGTAAATATCAAATATTTTGAACTTCATCTTACCGGTGTAATGGTCTTGATTTTCTCGAAGTCAAAAGCTCCGGTAATGATCCAACTAATGAGAGTCAGCAATGACAGGAATACTACTAACGGCACGAAGTACCTGTGGGAAACATTATTTGTCATATTTACGTAAAATTTTACTTAGGCCGAACTGTTGTCTACAATACTGACATTATTTGGGTTTGATTAACAACCGTTTCTCCATAAAAGGAAGAAAGCCGGCTTAATAAGCTATATTTTAATGTAGCACTCCTATCCCAATGGCTAGGCCAAGTAACATATAAAGAAACTGAAAACTTACTTTGCAGTAATATCTAAAATGTTAATTAAATGCACATCCACACACACACACACACACACACACACACGCACGCACGCACGCACGCACGCACGCACGCACGCACGCACGCACGCACGCACGCACGCACGCACGCACGCACGCACGCACGCACGCACGCACGCACGCACGCACGCACACACAATTGTTTGTATAATTGATGGCTTTTTTGCTTGTTTTATACTTATATTTGGTTTGAACCTAGTTTCCCACAACACAGGGAATCCTAGTGTGGGAGCCAGTAATCAAAATAGCTATGTAACAAAGGATACGCAATGAATATTTTTTCATTCTTTCAATGGTGAACGTTGTCCCACGTTGCCCCACTCACCCCGCAATAGTGTCAGCCAGTCGTTGCACCGGCGCCTTACTGCTCTGCGCCTCCTCCACCAGCCGCACTATCTGAGCCAACGTACTCGCCTCGCCCGTGTGCGTCGCGCGCATCAACAACGCACCGTGCTGGTTTATACTGCCGCCTATTACTAGGGATCCTGTGGGGAAATCAATATTATATACAAGATATGCCAAGATGGCGCTGAAATTATGTCAGTTGTTTAGACAAGTGTAGCGATTTCAATTCAGACAGTTGATAGCTGCCTCTGAGTGAGGCCGTCTAGCTGTCTTTTTCACTATTATGGTTTTAGTAGTGCCATCCCTTTTACATTACATCGGTGATCGGTGTAATGAAACAAAAGATAAACGTGTGTGTATTGTAGCTCGGTTGGAACAGATTTTTTGGTTGATTTGTAAGGGCATAACGTATCTATAGTTTAATATCATTGGGGGAAATTAAATAAATAAACGCTTACACACTCATCCCCCACAGTAGATTTTTACCGGTGTCAACAACACACAAATTGACAACACACAAAGACAAGAACACACACGTATAAGCTTTGTTATTTGCCGATTTGAGGCGTGAAAGGGATTTAAAAATAAAATTATCGGTGTTCTTGTTTGATTACAACGCAAGCGTTAGGACCGAGTGGATTAATCCTAGACAGCATCTTCAATGTGTTGCTAAGTTAGGATACATACATATAAATTTAAAATTCGCATATTATTTGAAAACCCGAATGTGCTCACAGCATTCGTACATACACCTGTATTTCTAGATATTGAACGCAAAAAATTAATCAAAATCAATAAAATTACATTTAACATAAGGTTTACCTGTTTATAATTATTTATTTATTTATTTATTTATTTATTTATGTACACACAATGGAATATACAATAAGGACACAACATACAGGTAACTATGTACAAAGGCACTGCTTATTTCTTAAGAAATTTCTTCCAGCAGACCTATGACTGGAGAAATAATGTCGAGAGGTAGGTTCAGCGTGCACACAAATATATATAAAAAGCAGAATACAATATATTATAATATGTTATAAAATAGATAAAATTGATACAAATATTGATATAATACTACTAAATACATACATATAATTTATATATATATACCTACACATATAATACCAAATATAAATACATATATACCTACATATATAATATCTAATATTTACATTGTCAATGATAAATAATATTCTCGGACTCAGTCCGAGTCTCGAATTAGTTAATAATCATTGTTTGCCTCCAGTTCAGACATAAGAAACTGATTGAACCACTAATATTGTGCCGAAAAAGTAAACAACACCAATCATCTCAATCGTTTCAAACCTTAATACACGTTGAAATAAGGTTCAATATGAATCGCTCACCTATGCCCTTAGTGACCGGCATAGATTCCCCGGTGATCAACGACTCGTCGCAGGTACTCTGGCCCGATATCACTTTACCGTCCACAGGAATCTTAGCGCCGGGAACAACCTGGAAATAATAATTACAATGTATTGTTATTAGACACCATAAGGACCACTATTGCAAAAAATTATAAGCGTAGGGTAACCCTTTTTAGAGCAGATTTTAGATATAAGATTAACTATCCCTAAAATAGTTGAAGAATTAATGTTAAATGAATATAGGAACCTACAGTAAGAAACTACAGTATTAATGAAACAATTTATTAAAACGTGTATTTTTTTGGAAATTTCGGATAATTTAGTTCCGTTTCGTAATTTATCTATTAAAACAATTTGTCAAAACATATTGCTGTTATTATTGTGTGTTATTTTAGAAATGTTTACAATCTAGTGAGTTTTTGTAATCCATTAGTCAATTTATTGAGGAAGGGTATAGGCTTTAAAATATAAAAACGGGAAAAATTACCGATGCGAGAGCAGTAACTAGTTTAGCTATTAACTATTTTTTAACATAACCGATTCACAATACCCTTAGGATCCCCAGTGAGTCACTGACCTTGAGCACATCCCCTCGTTCGACGAGGTCCACCGGAATGCTCTTCTCCCCGACCTCGTGACCTTCAGCGTCCAGGGTCACCAGCAACGCCTCCGTCGCTTTCAACGAAAGGAGTTTCGACAACGCCTCTGAGGTTTTACCCTGGAAACAATTATATCATCATCATCGCTAAGAAATTAGTCAAACGATTTTTTGATAATGCGTAGTTGCTAATCTAGAGACCTAACTTTAAAATAAAGCTCTTTGCTATGATTCGAATGAAATCCATCAGACATATCTATAACATTATACGAGTAGTCAAAAATAAAATCACACTATGGCATCATGGATTTAATGAAATTCCTATATTATATTCCTATTTTATCACTTAGTTTCATATTATCATATGTTATTGTATGTAATTAAAACTGTGTATAACTTTACCCACTAAATTCAACGCTTACATACACCTTCCTTTCACATCAACTTCTTTTTTCTTTTTCCTATTTCCCTACTATATACTTCACTTACTATATAATTCACTTTACATGCCTTATTTGATGGACTGTGGAAGACACGTTACACATTAATCCCAAGACACTACAATATATCCTCTTTCGAGCAAATAAATTAATTTTTGTTTCAACAAACATATAGACACACAAACAGACGTACCTTAGCAATGTGCTCGAGCCACCGGCCGAGAGACACAAACACCAGCAACATGGGGGGCGTGTCAAAAAACGTCAGCGGACTGCTGTCCTTCTGGAGGGACATGGCGGCTATCACCACCGCTAAGGAATACGCGTAGCTGGAGACAAAATTGACGTTTTAAATTGAAATAAAATTAAATTGTGTGAAAAAAATAAATTGTGTGTACAAAATAAATAAATAAAAAAATAAAAACACATTCAATCATATCACTGATACTCTTTTACATGTACACTTATTTTTTATTGTAGCATCATTTCTAAAAGGTGTTTATCATGAAGGAGAAGAAAGGAAGAAAACAACTTTTTTTAAGACATAAAATAATTAGAAAAAGAGAAATATTTCTATTATTTACTTAAATTGTCATAATATTTTAGGTAGTACCAAAAATCTACTAAAAGTGAATAAAATAAAAAGCACTACCAATGAAGTTAATATCATACCTTATAGTAGTAGTCATAGATATTAAGACGTCCATATTGGAGGTGCCATGTCGGAGTGCTTTGTAAGCTTGCTTGTAGAAATGCCAGCCACCGATGAACTGTGGAAATAAAAACAATATTCAGCATGTTTGCTGACGGTATCGACGATACCGGTAAGACGGACCGACAACATAAGGAGCTTGCCTTTTTTTCTATCAAGGAACATAACAAAATCAACATATTTGCTGACGATACCTGTTCCATAGACATACCCTGGTGAGATTTGAACCCACATGCCCGGTTCTAAAAACCAGGCCTTTCCACCTTAATCTACAGAGAAGTACAGTACAGCCTACGTAATACGTATCTTGGCGCATCTGAACTTTGCGCAGAAGGCTACGCAGTAACATAACAAACAAACAAAATACTCTTTATTGTGCACACACTAGGTAACAAAGAAAAATAATTTAAAAGTATAAAACACAAAAGGCGGTCTTATCGCTACACAGCGATCTCTACCAGACAACCTTTGGGTAGAATTTTTGCGATCGAGAAATGACATTATGGTAGGGTGCACGCTAATTTATATTAATATGTACATACAATAATTATATATTTTATACTTATACATATAACTATTTATATCAATCATCTATGAAGAACAAGGAAAGAAAATACATAATTCGGCATCTCAGAAACACGTTTTTTTTTAATGATAATGATAATTTATTTGCGTTAGCATGTTCGTGTCGCTATTTCTGTCTTAAATGCGCTATAGTTCGCAAAGCCTATGTTCAGACGCGCTGTAAAGTCCGCTAGGCAAAAAGCACTAGTTCATTAAAAAAAAAACAGGAATTTGAACCCACATTTCCCGTTTTTCCAACCGTGTCTTTCCACCTTGAGCCACAGGGCAAACTATACTAACGAAGCTGTAAAAAAACGGTACCTGTACGGGCGTAGCTAGTAGGAACATAACAAGGTTCTCGGCACTCAGTCCCGGTATTACACAACACATGTCGTGTGCGGAGTGCTCGCCCGACATCTGCGCCATGAAGTACGCCATAGCCGCCATGCACGGCCCACCGAACACCAGCGATATCAGAAACGCGTTCCGCCACTTTCTTATCTCCTCTCTGGAAATAGTGGTTTGTTATTTTGGAAATATTTCTGTTATAAATTGTATGTTTTTTATAAACGCGCTGAGGAGTTACTTTCGTTTCTTTTCGGTTTTTTTTAATAATCATCTTGTCGAAACAGTTGTAGAAGCCATATTCATAAATGTATTAGTTATAGCTTACGTAACTATTTATTTAGTTACACTTACAAAAATACCCTTAAGGCAAACATTAAACAACCTACAACTTACGTAATATTTTCGAAAAATGCGTAAGTCTTAAGTATTAACTATGTTGTTGATGCATAAATCAATAAATATAGAATACGTATTATAAATAAAGTTACTCACTTATGCTCCAAGTAATTAGTGGTTCCTCTGGTCTGGGAGGTCTGGACCGACGCTTCAAAGCCCAAGTCTGTAATAGCATCGCATATCCTACGAGGGCCTATCAACTCGGCATCGTATTTAATTTTACCCCTGAAACAACAATTAATAAAATAAAAACAAACATGAATTCATCTGAATCTATTACACACTAGTAACAACTCTGAAGCAACTTTTTTGCCTTATAGCCTATAGCCTTCCCCATGAATGTGAATATCATACACGAAAATAATTTTTCAAATCCAAGTGCCAGTTCCAGAGTTAAGCACATTTAAACAAACTGTTCATATTATAATATTAGTATAGATTTGGTATATAATACCCGAATACCTTAAGAAAATCACTCACTTGGACGTGGTCAATGCGACCGCACACGAAACCACTCCTGGTAGCTTGAGAACGCTCTTCTCTATCTTATTGACACACGATGCACACGTCATGCCTTTGATCTGAAATAAAACGTATTGTTTGTAATAAATGTATGTAAGGGACACTTTTCATCTTTTAAGCTAACTTTAACTCTTGTGTTGGTAAGGCGAAACTTATTAGGTACAAGAAAAGGTCAAACTACAAAATCACGTATTATTTGTTTTAAATTTATTACACAAAATCAATTTAAGTTATCTGATCAACAAATATAAAAGTAAGTTTGAGAAACCTGACGAAATGGAATGGTTTGCAACAAATCCCATCCATGATTCCATTTAGCCCACCGCTGCCACTGATTTCACTGTTGACTCTAACCCTAATGGCTATAAATTACACTTACAATCACCACCAGATCTCTCTGCCCGCTGCCATCACAGTCACTGAGCACCTCGGCTGGGAACCCCAGCTCAGAGATGGAGCTAGCTATCTCAGCTGCCGTTATCTTCCTAGGCTCATATCGTACTTCGGCCTTCGCTGCTAAAAGTGCTATTAGAATTGAATGAACACCTGGAAATAAGAACATTAAATTAAGTATTTTGAAAGATTCCTCATGTCTCTAAGCCGTTAGAAAAAAAACTGACCATAAATTTTAGAACAATGTTTTTCAATAGCTGCTACACATGACGCGCAAGTCATACCCCGAACTTCTAATGTACATCTTGATAACTCAGGCTCTGCGGCGATCACGGTGCTGCCCTGAAATATTAAAGACAAGTAATGAGATGTGCCATGAAATATCTCTTTACAAGATTGCATTCCAAATATTCTTAAATAGGACTATGTGATCTGACCGCAGAAGCTTAAACTATTGCAAATGGTATCAACTCTCCAAAACCTTTTTTTAAATTTGATTATTTTAACAACCAAACCGTATAACACTAAATTTTCTAGACTGAGTTTAGGTAATATAGTAAGAAGATGACGACTTACATTCATTTGTACTCTACTTTTGGCTGGAGAAGATTCTCTCATTACGTCACCAGAAGCATCATGATTGCTTTCACTGGACGATGAATTACCTGCAAAAATATGTGTTATTTATTTTATATTACGAAGTAATACATAATGAAGATAAAACGGTATTCATTCCGTGTTTACTTTTTTTTAATCAAAGAAAGGGGCTTTGTCGCTCAAGCGATTATGTCAACCTGGTAATACAATGTAAATAATTCTATTGTACATATTGACCTCAATATTATGCCTTAATCTATCTTATGTTATAAATAAGTTTATATTTTTTTCTCATCATCCAACGAAAAACCTGCGAGTGCAATAACAAAAACCAATATCATTAAAATTTTGTAATATTGCATTTGATGCTAGTGTTCGGGACACACTCCCAATGTTTACTTTAAAAAAAGCCTTAAATCTAAACTAACCTATATCTACGTCAAATCCAAGCTCATATATACAATCGGCAATGCGCTGCGGAGTGATTTCACTGGTGTGCCGGACTGTAGCGCTATTTTGTTCCAACGATACTGTCGCGTGCAAAACTCCTGGCAGCTCTCTAAGAGCACCTGAAATACAAAATACCGATATGTAACTAGTAGTTTAAATTCATATGCCACTAGGCATTAAGTCCGCCGATTGTAATTCAGTGTATGAATGCAATAAATTTTAAATAAATAAATAATAAATAATATTATGTAGAGGTAAATAATGGCAAAAGATGAACTGATTAAAAAGCAGTTTATAATGACTTTTTTTACTATGATTTACAATCAGGAATTACTCACTCTATTGTAATTAGTTAATTAATTAAATATTTTTCTAAATTCACTTGACCTTGATTTGTTTGTATTGTGTACGCTGAAATAAGATAATAAAGTATGCGACCTACCTTCGATAGTATTAACGCAGGATTGGCAGGTCATGCCAGTAACTCTGATAACAACTTCCTTTTCTCCGTCGCTTTGCGCACCCGACATGTCTATTAGAAGATCTGTAGGGATTTCGCGCGGGATGAGACTTCTGTGCATAAAAAAAGTTTAATAGTAGTTATTAAGTTATAATGTGATCATAATTTTAAAATAGTCTACTGAATAAACCGCGAGACCAAATAGACGATTATTAGAAAAACGGTAGACCACGAGTAGACTTAGAAGACCATGAGTAGACTTAGTAGACCACGAGTAGACTTAGTAGACCACGAGTAGACTTAGTAGACCATTAACAAAATTACCTGGTTTCGTCCTCACTGTGCTCGGAGGGTACCTCAAACCCCATATCTTCTATATGAGACCGTATGGCCTCGACAGAACACACGCTGGGGTCATATCTGAAGTATCCCGCGTGTTCTGATAGCTCCACCTGATACAAAAAAAAAATACCAAAAATGTTGTGTGAATACAAAAAAAAATACATATTTAAACAAAAAAAAACATGAAATGCTGAGGGATTTAAGCAACTCTGCTTATTTTGTGCATCACCATACATATCCTTTTGACGCGGTATTCCAATATCTTTCTTTTATGATCAAGTTAAGTAATTTTAGTAATCTTTAAACAAAACTGGAATATTATAAATACAAACACGCAAGAACTAAACGCTTTGGCTATGAATGAGGATGGTAGTCATAAGGAAAACGTGTCATGATAACCTTAATCGGGTGGATTATAATAGACGTGAATATTCCAGAATAAGCTTGTTAAATAATCTTTACCAAATTAGTAATCCTAATAAAATGTGAATTACTTTAAAATACTATCAGGGAGATCCAATAATAATGCGAGTACTACTGCCTTTTCTGATTTTTCTCTCTTACCATTTTACGTCTTTATGGCCCGCAAAATTTTGGTGATGCCTTTAGAGTTACTGATGGCTGTGGGTATTAGTAACCACACACCTAAATTAACTCGTCTGTTCATTTGTCCATCCATCCACCTGAAGGTAAGGCTATCGTCGCGCATGGACATCAGTAACACCGAAGGCATAAAGAAAGAACTGGCTCTCTAACCCCACCTAAGAAGACAAACTCACCTTTACATGTTGAACACCAGGTAGATCCCTCGTGGAGCTCTCTATGCTCTTCACGCAGGACTGGCAGGTCATGCCATTGATAGGAACCCGCACCGCGATCAGGTCTTGGCTGGACTCTCTGTAGACAAAAGAAAGCAAGGTTTATATGACAACTGCTTGTAGAAGAAGTTAGTAATAAAGTGGCTTCCCAATGAACGTCTGTGTTTTATTATTGCGCTTCATCCATCCATCCATGCATCAATCCTTGGAGGTCCTTGGAGTCCTTGGAGGTCCACTGCTGGACATAGGCCCTAACTTGCGCCACTCTGACCGGTTGTGAAGTTATTGCGCTTAGCATCCTTATATTACATATATACAGGGTGAATTTTCAAGTGTGCGTGGATGGCCAAATTCGAAACTATGAGGAATAACGAAAAATGGTCAAAGAAATCTGGGGGCCGATTTTGATGAACTGAATTATTAGATTTTGAATATTTTATATTCCTGGCTAGGAATCGAACTCGTTGATTTTGAAAAAAACTCACCCTGTATTATTGCACCATTCGATAGTGATGCTAACAATGATCAAAAATTCTGGGAAGTAATGACATATAAATCTCTTATCTGGACCAAAAAGTAAAGTGTAAGACTTTCGTCAGAATCGGATTATGTATAGTTTTTCAAAGGGGCGTGTAACGGTATGTATGGCTTATTTTATCAGTGCAGTGGGTATCCCCACTGCAAGTGTGATATTAAAGGTACACAAAATAATTTCATAGTTTTAAATAAGTTTTTGAAGTCAATCAAACTTTAAAAAAAAAAAAAATCTAATTTCAACATGACAAAGTAGAACATCCCACAATAAAATGTAAAAAAACACTTCGTAAATCCTTAACGTAAATAAGAATATGCATAATTTTTTACACTTACGTTCTACCGCAGATGTTTTTAACACAAAGGTCGTTTTGTTATAACTAAATAAACTAATTAAAATACAAGTTATACCTTGTATAGAAACTGACAAACAAACAACGCAAAAATATTTTTTATCATCGAGAAAAACGAGCGAAAATACCAAATTAATTTCCTCAATTAAAGTTCAGCATTTCCATATCACTATCGACAAACACTAAGTATTATAAGAACGTCACAAACATTAGAGTACGCCCCATAAAGTTCTACTATAGGCACATTGCACACACCGTTTACCAATCGTCATTATAAGTCACACGGCACAAGCGGTGTACATAATATCTAGTTGTCCGCGAAACGCGAGCCGAGTGCAAAGTTTGTTCCCAGCTAGCGGCTACAGCGCTTAATGCATTCTGCGTTTAGTACGCGATATGTTTAAAGCGATATGTGTCACCTCTACAACGGCTACAATCAAACATTGACAGCATTTGAGTTACTTAATTATTATTTGCCAATGTTTTGCCAATAATTATGATACTTAAATACAATAAGATATATAATTTACTAGACGCAGTGAGGAAGAAGTAATAATAGAAAATGAACGTCAGGTTGGCTTGAAGTGCTTGGACTTGCCTATGACTATCAACTGGTAGAGAATACTTTTAACAAGTAAAATGTACTTCATAAAGTTGAAAAATATAAATAAATAAATTGGTGTGTTTTCATTCTGATATTATCCTCCTGGCAATATGTGTGCATACCTCTAGTTTCGGTCAAGGCGAAACCTATCACATTACGATCGTCAACTGTTGTTATAACAATTATTATTAACTAATACTATAAATTTTAATATACAGGGAAGAACGTTGAAAGATGATCGCGATTTAACCATAGTTATTGAAACTATATAAGCTGAAGTTCAATAGATTCAGCTTCAATAGATAGTTACGTTGCGTTATTCAACTTGTTACCGCCCAACAATAGTTCATTGTATAATACCCAAGGTTCACGCGAAGCGGAGACCCGAGTGCAAAAACATCACCATCAAGCGGCTACAGCGCTCACTGACTCAGACATTCAACTTACTTGTAATTTTGTACATACTGACATGATGCTTTTTGTTTGATTTCATAAATTTATATTCTTGTCATCTAGGGCTGTCACATATCTTATATATTACAGCACTAGGTACATGATGTACCTAGTGGCGTAGCTTGCCCTAAGCAGGCCTTCAGGGCAGGTATCAATATTTTGTTGAGGAGCCGCCGCTCCAACTTTAACTGAGGGGGTCCCGTCAAGCTGCTAGTCGGGGCCCCAGAGGGCGGGGGGTCCCATACAATTGATACGACTGATACGGCGGTAGCTATCTATGCACATGGATACATCTTACTTTCAGGGGCACAAATATCTCAAGTAAACGCATCACCCTACATGTACACAACGCACAAATTCCAATGGTCCATCTCGGAATGGCAATAGGCGGGAAACCTGGGATTGTCCTGAAATTTTACGAAATTTCCCGTGCCCATCCCAATGCAAAACAGGGCTCTAGGCAAGCTCTATGTATACAAGAACTAACATGACATGACATGACAAACAGCTTACAATGATAACGTAATGCGAACCCCTTGAAACATATTTTAAATACATAGGTGTTCATTTTTGCTCAAACATTTTCCCAGGAGACTTTTTTTTCTTTGCAGTAAAATTTCTAGACACTTCTGAAGTTTTCATTCGTAGCCAACGATAACATTTTCGAGACTCATGTGACATACATGATCCTTGTGGAAATTATTGCAAATCAAATATTACATTAGTACGCCTACCGCCCATTCTCAGAACACTGCACACTACGGGTTGACTGGTATGCCAATCTAAATTAAGCCGCCCATCGTAATACAAAGAGTAAAATAAATTTTCAAATCTTAATCAATAAATGAGACAATTGCTATTAAAGTGGGCAAATACCCTATTATTTTATATACCGATTTTATACACCGGTTAATATCCTGTTAAGTAATCGATAAGACGCTAATTAGAATAGTAATAATGAGTTTCATAGCAATGAGGTAAGTACAATCCAGTAAAATTATTAACTTTATTAGTCTCACGGTACCTGCTTATTTAAAAAGCAAAATTATCCTGTTTAGAGAATTCCAATGGGTCATAGTGACCTGAAACCGCAACATATAAGGTGCAATAATATTTACATACTAACAAATAAATCTAAGCGTTAAGTCATTTCGTAAATAAATATTTAATTTAAGAAAAAAAATATAATATAATATATTTTGTGATAATATAAAATACTTAGTACTTACCCAATAAATAAGTGATTGTGCAAAATCCACCCGAAAAAAAAGAAATAATAATCTATTTTATTTTTAATCTGTGACCTATGACAGCTCAGTCACCAATGACTAATGAGTCCAATGACATAACAGCGCGCGCGAAACCACAACATAGCAGCGCGATGTTTGAAAACCGATGCACAGATTAAATAAAATACACACATGTTTATTATTAAGATAATAGGTGTTTGTTCGAATTGTAACACAAACAGACACACGTGTCCCAGGTTATTTTTATACAGGGTTTAGACACGTCAATGGCAATGTGAAAATCTAGAGGGAATGTTTGAATAATATTGCCTTATTATTTAACACCTAACTATGACGTTATGAGTTACTCTTGTTATTTAACTCGTAATAATTTCCACGAACATATTAGTATTAGGTGATATGCCTTAGACAATTATATTTTGTAGTTTATAATCATTTTATAATTGAAAAGGTTACTGAATATAGTTATGGCTCAGATTAAATAATAAAAGGAGTTATGGTACAACTGGTAAGAAGTCTTATAGGCGAATTTCATTTCATAATATGGTTATCCCCGTTTTCAACAACAAAAACTTTGAATGGACTGTAAAATTCAATGAGCTTTGAGATAAAAATAATTTAATATTTTATATCTTTACAAAAACTTTCCTTCATATTTCTTCATAAGTATGTCATTTTTACAGTCTATTCGACAGGTCGGGAATTTCTTTCCTCTTTGTCTAAATCGAAATCTATAAATAGAACTGTAATCTATTTTACTTGTTTATAATTAGCAAGCGATAATATAAGTTAAAGAACAGTGAACAAGATGTATAATAAAGCCGGTAGAATTTAACTGCATCCGTCTTAAAATCTAAGCCTCTCAGCTCGAGGGAACCCCATTGCAGAGGTTAAACCCTGCAAGGCGCTAATTATTTTCCTGATTTTCTAAAATTTTATCCGCATGTTTGTAGTAGCTTGACTCGAAAAGTATTTGATGAATTGACCTGACTTTTTAAACAAAATACTATTTTGATATAAGAATGTTTTTATATGTTTAATCCCAAGTTCCGCGTTACTATAATTCGACATAGTTGCTTTGCTACTTTCATTGCTATGGTAATTTTGAACCACAACGAGGTGTGGCATGGTTGAGCTAGTTCATAATGATTTGATTTTTACTCAGAGCTGTCAATTCTTACGCCGTACCTACATTCTAATCAGAGGCTGTATGGTGTAATAATGCCGTGCTGTAAATGACTGACTCGTACGATTATTTTAACCTTCGCGTAATTGATTATCGTTTCCGATTGGAATGATATGAATAAATCAATCTTTGTCCCGGACGTTAGGGTCATTTGGTTTAAAGAGAAATACTTAGTAAATAAACTTACAGAGAAGCACGATACCAGTGCTGATCAACTTAGTAGTTATTTAACTGTAAAATTATCTTATTATTAAACACTAAATTTAAGATATTATTATCTAAACTTTTAACACATAAATCCTAACAGGTTCGGACAGTTTTTTTTAACTTACTATTAATATGAAACATCGAGTTCAAACTTCCACTATCTACCAACTAGTGTTAATCGAACAGTTAATCGAACGACTGACCGAAGTGTAACACTGACTTCGTTCAAGGTTTGTCGCTCCTTTCTCTTACGTTTGATAACTTTTGTGTAATAGTGTCGGTGAGCTTGTTGACGTCCTTATTACAATTTTATTATCGAGGTCTTACACAGACATGTCTGTAAGGTCTTATTAGAATCCGTGCCGTTTCGAAATTTTAAGCTTTTTCTTAAGATTATACCGTTATAAAGGAATTTGGTCTCGATTTAAGTAATATAAATTTCAATAAAAGTCACTTTCATTGTACAATAAACAAGAAATAAGTAGGTAAATAAGTAAAGAAAGTTTGTGAACGCTTTCTTTTATCGGAAGAACCAAAAATATCCGATAAAAGTTTTAATTTTAAATTTTTGCTCGACGCAGAGGCACAGAACACTGACGCACAGAAAGCCTGACGACACGTCTGCGTTTTAAGGGTTTTAAATGGGTTTTAAAGTTATAGTTGACATACACAGAAGATAGACTTAGGTAAGTATATAGGTAGATCGTGGCATTTTTGAAGGCCAAACGACTACATTAATATGATAAGAACAGTAAAATAAAATATATAACTGCGACCGTACGGAGTGTAAACTCCCACACTATTTTTATCGCTGTGGGAACCCCGTTATGACGTCAGAGCGTGTGTTTAATGCACACGGTGGGTGTCATACTCATACGGCAATTATTTTTACGATGGTATTTTTAAGATTAGCTGATACAGAAATGGGACAATGGTATCTACATGGGTGTCTCCACAACTTCGATATGCCTAGAAGTTTCACTAGAAAAACGGAAAACTTACTGGTAACTGTTGTCCTTTTCTTATGTTGCGTTGCGTTGTTGTGTATATGTCGCAGGGAAATGAAGGAATCCGTGATTTGATCAATTCCCTACGTGATTTGATCAAATCCCGCGGGATGATAGAAGATATTTTACTAGAGAATTTCAGTGAAAATCAACAAACTGTGTTAGGGAAATGATGAAATAAACAGGTAAAGATGCTAGCAGTTGCATGTTTCGCGTTTTGCTGCATCATTTAGTTATCAAATGTATTTATTTAACAAACCATTCGTTAAGTAACGTTGTTTAGATGGCTCTATTTTGGGCTTATTAGTCTCGTCTTTATTAGCTGTATTCATTTCACCTGATGTTCTGGAACTGTTGATAGAAATGGAACGTGGAAAAAGGAACCTTGGAATGCCTATGAGTCGTCGATGTATCATTTTGCGGGATTTGATCAAATCCCTTGGGGAATTGATCAAATCACGGATTCCTTCATTTCCCTGCCACATATAAATAAATTGTACGAGATATTATATTTTCACTTCACGTACTGTAATTTTCACTCCGAGCTTCGAGAAATTACTAAGCCAGCTAAAGATGACCTATCCAACCTTAAATACCTCTGCGATCGACAGTTCCACAAGCGAGAAATTAAATTCCTTTCGTTCTCCAGACTCCAAACATATTTGAGCGCAGGCGTCATTTCCACCCACGTACCTCTAGTCTATTTATAACGCCACCCACTCTCATCCCTTAGAAGATTAAATAACAAACGTTACTGTGTATTTACGTCTTCATTTTCGAAATGGATTTGTATTTTTTAGATGAATAAACGGGCATTGAAAATGAAATTGACAACACAAACAAAAACGGACGCTGAGTGCGACTCTACCAGAAAGCGCAAGTACTGGTACAGCTCGCGTACTGATGGATTCTTTCAGGAAGATGCCGAAATAATTCCTGGATAAGTTTGTCTTCGACAACCTAGTTGCCTTTTTAACTATTAAGAAGAATAAATATTGTATAAAATTTATGAGAATCGTCACCGTAACGGCGACCATTAAGAACTATTTTGACGCCTTTTATGAAGAGCTTCATGTCATAAATTTGGGATGAATGGGATTCCATCCACCATGAATCCCAGCCTAGCACCTCTGCTCGTTGTGAACCCTGCGGATCGGCAAACAAAATAGTATCAAAATGGTATCTGGTCGCTGAGCATTCAGTTTAGTGCCGAAGTGCCGGGCTGACCTTCTAGAATCAACCATGAATATTTTTTTCCGTGTTTCGATCCCAGTGTAGGAATGGCTTTCCTGAATGATGCGAGTCCCCGCTCCTTTTTTAACCGACTTTAAAAACAGGAGGAGGTTTTCAATTCGAATGTATTATTTTCTTTTTTTATAGGTGTTACCTCATATCTTTTTACTGGGTTGATCAATTTTGATGATTCTTTTTTAATTGAAAGCTGGTGCTTGTCGTGTGGTCCCATTTAAATTTGAGCGAGATCTGAGGAATAATTGTTGAGTTACCCTTAATAATGCGTATTTATTTGAGTGTTTCTTTGTCAGTTATTTTTTTGTTAAAAGTTATTGGTCTGACAATATCTGGTTTTGCTACTGTACTGATGTACTGATGATGGACGACTGTAGCAACTCACTCTGAGGTGGCTCGTCTGCTGGTTTATCAGATATTTATATCCTGACTGAAATTCTTTACTTGTTAAATATCAATACAATAGTATACAATAATCGAGGTTAACTGTGCTGAAGGGCGTTGCACATGCATTATGCATACATGCATATGCCCCTAAACGACGAAGCATAAATTACAAGTTGTAATGAATGTTATTTGATTTGTATGACAATGCACGTTTGACGTGTAACTGGCGGGCAATATGTGATTTTGAACCAAAGGCGTTGATGTGTGGATGTTTTTGGAGTTTATTAACTCCTTTATAATCGATTTTCATATAATATAAGCCCGGGGTATGAAAATTTATAGAGAGTAAAATCCACAGACATGTATGTAAAATCAAACTTTTTGCGTTACGTTAGGTCTGTTATGTGTTAGGTGTTTTACGATACTGATCAGTAACAACGCCTTCTTCTTTGCCTTCGCCTTGGCCCATCACTTGGGGTCGGCTCTCCTCGTTTTATAGCGCCAGAACAACACCATCTAATAATAATAGTAATATTGTTACTGATTTGACAATCGCAAACTAGATGGCATTGTTAATGATTTGACCATCGCAAATTAAACTAGATGGCGTTGTCGTTGTTACTGATTTGACGATAACTTCGTATATTTTATAATCATTCGTAAGGAGTAAACTCCATCGGAGCTGACACACACAATTTTTTTTCTTCCATTACATAACTTACAGGCAGTAGAGGAAAAATACACGTAAATAAAGGTTAATAACAAAGTAATAAATTATTGAGACTTAATTTAGAATTTTGAATTTGAAAAGTTTTGTGATTTTCATCAACGACTCTTTTAACAAACTAATCCACGCCTTAGCTTTTCCA
Source organism: Thymelicus lineola (assembly GCA_963932265.1). Classification (NCBI taxonomy): domain Eukaryota; kingdom Metazoa; phylum Arthropoda; class Insecta; order Lepidoptera; family Hesperiidae; genus Thymelicus; species Thymelicus lineola. Next base: position 9,674,711 of record OZ010698.1, on the reverse strand, counting down.
ATAATTGTAGGAATGTTAAGATACTTATATTTACTAATATATTAAAGTACACATGTTTTTAAAATATCATATGATAGCATGCTAGCAAAGCAAAAGCAAAGCAACAACCCATAATTGTCCCACTGCTGGGCTCGGGGTCTCCTCTCACGATGTGAGGGGTACAGGCCATAGTCTACCACGCTGGCCAAGTGCGGATTGGTAGACTTCACACACCTTTGAGAACATTATGGAGAACTCTCAGGTGTGCAGGTTTCCTCACGATGTTTTCCTTCACCGAAGCAAGTGATAATTAACTTGTAATACGCACATAATATTTGAAAATTAGAGGTGCGATAGCATGCTAAAGGGGTATTATTCAGACCATATGAAACCGTTTTATAAAAGGGATGTTTATGTTTACTAGAAAATTCCATAATACCGGCCAGTCCTACTTCTCTCGATATATTGAGATAATTTTAATAATATCAATAACGAGTGTGGCATACAACTAAATCGTAGATAATTCAAGGTTTTCTTTTCTCTTATACTTCTCTTTTTATCTTACTCTATAAAATTCTGACAGCTAACAGCTCTTATAACATAATAAGAAAGAAAGAAAGAAAACATTTTTATTCAGAGTAAATACACAGTTACAAGGAGTTATATTTAATTTAGTTAAGCTAATATATTTAATACATTTGATTAGGTATCTACAAGTCTACATCTTCTTTTTATTTCTTCGCCGGGTTGCCAAGAAGATAGTTATTTATTTACACAACGATAATGTCACATATTGTGTATCACTTTTATTATTGGTAAGTAGTAGTACTGTCTTTTCTTGTGTACGTACTATAAGCAATAAAAAAATAAATTACTTAATGATAAGTCTAGAATTCATAGATTTTAATCATTATGAACCGGCAAAAACAAATCACACCTATCTTAATCACTTCTCAATAGATTAGACATTTTATTACAATTACGAATATAACATTACCGCAATATTCCTTTGATGTGGAATATAATATTGAGGATATGAAACGAATAAAAGGCAATAAATACAACATATAAACGTAAATAGTTCATAATTATTTTAATGAGCTTTATCTTTGTGATACTTTAAACGCCGCGTATATTGAATTTATACCTTCACACAACGCTCCATAGTGTTGAGCTCAGGTATACAATAAAAATATATTCAACCATGTTAAGGATTTTAAATTCAAGAAGCGGGTCTATCGTCATCTTCTTGGCCGGCAACGCGTTGGTGACGCCCCTGGTGTTGCTAATGTCCATGGGCGGCGGTGATCACTTACCATCAGGTGACCCGTCTGCTCGTTTGCCTGCTCAAAGCATAAAAAAAATATATACCCGACCGCAACATATGGGGTATATTTTCATGTTCGATATTCCATTCTGCTGTACTGTTATGTATACCCATTTCAATGTCTCTCAATTTTTAACTATTCTTTCTTGGTATACGATATTATAATAATTCAATTATGCAACAAACAAAACTACACTTCGTCATAAATGTCGACGTAACCCGGCTCATGAGCTCATAATAAAGAAATTCAAAAAGGTATATCATGGTTTTTCTGTAGTCGGGTTTTTTTTTAATTTATACTTAGTTATTGAGGCTCAATAAAAAGTTACATAATTAAATTTCGGTGTAAATTACAAAATAGCTTAATATAGCTTAATAATTCATAGACTAAAAGAGATTTGACCTGTAAGTATTAATTAGGAAAAAAACTGTCAAAATTCTCACTAATAAAGTGGCGCCCAACAATGAGAATACTAAATATCGGCAAATTACCGCCTTAGTTATTTTTATGACAGTTCCAATTTCATCATATGTGGTTAGCCCGTACCGTTATTATTACACGGTTATTAAATTTTTCGTTTCCTTATAACAAAATTATATGTAATTAAATTTTTCGTACCTATATCTTATCAAAATGTCGCATTGTTTTTGTTTTGCCACTAATAATCTTTGAGTGGTATACGCTTTATGAGATAAATGTTTATGATATAAAGTTATACACCTAATACTACATACAATAATCGTAACGGTGCTCCTATTTATTTAATAAATGCCTATTAACAATATACACTATACACAATATACACTCGCATCATTTTAGGTTAGGACACTTAGGACTCAAAACCTTGGCCAGATTCAAGTATTTAATTCAATTCAAGATTCAAAAATTCAATGTTTTTACTTTTTGCAAAAAAAATATCACCAACTTCAAAGAAACAGTCTTATCAGTTTATATTTATGTTTGATTAACTCAATTTCTCATCCTGGAAATCATCAGAACTGAATTTCACCAAACTAGATGGTATAACTTTTGAAATAAAATAATTTATCAAATCGATTGATAAATAAAATAACAAAGTCCTAAGGTAACAAACATTTAAAAAAATGCAATCGATTTGAGAACCTCTTCCTTTTTAACCGACTTCAAAAAAAGGAGGAAGTTCTCAATTCGACTGTATTTTTTTATGTTTGTTACCTCAGAACTTTCCACTGGGTGAACAGATTTGGATGATTTATTTTTAATCGAAAGCTGGTGCTTGTCGTGCGGTCCCACATAAATTTGAGCGAGATCTGTCAATGGCATCCATGTCAAAAGCATATAAGTCTTAAATTTGCATTAAGTATGTGCGCGATAAATGGACGAATAACTCATTTCACGCCAACCTATTTCGATGATTCTTTTTTTATTGGATGTTATTACTTCAGTTGAAGTCGGTTATTTTTTTTCGTTAAAATTTTAGATTATTATGAAGTCGGTTAAAAACATTTATATTTTTCTCTCCAGAAAAATTGATTCCTTTCTTTATTAACGGTTACTTAAAGTAATTAATAATAACGTTGACTATCTTATTACCAGTCGAGTGTATCAAATCTGGAAGTTAATTAACGACATAGTTACGACTACCTACTGCTTGTTTAGACTTGAATGATTACAGCGGCATTAAAATTAACCTTGGTTTTAAGGTTAAGGTAAATAAATCGAAAGAAAAACTTTACCTTAATGAGGCGTTTAGATTCTCAAGATACTTTTATGCCCATTGTTTTATGGTTCATTGCAGCCAATGTCATAAGACGCATGATTTTCGCCCTGATAATATGTAATAGGCATAGACCAGGGATATAAAGGGAACCACGTAGCGATTTTATTACCGGGATTGAGTGCGTAGTTGCTTGTAGCTACGTAGCTATATAGCGATACTCATTACTCAAATAATCTTTTTAGATTACTATTTTTAGTAATCACACTAGATTACAACTAAAAGTTTCAACTTATAGTACCTACTATAACTTTGGGTAGTCACTAAATCTAGTCACCCAATATAATAGAACGGCATAGTATATTGTATACCTACCTGAACCATGCCTAAATAAACTATACCTATATACCTAAATAAACTTTGTTATAACCTGTAGTAATTAATAAAGAGATATAGTTTTCAACATGAAACTATTTTCTTGAAACTGTAATTTTTTATTAAATCCGATTTCAAAAAAACCTCGTCCAGTTTTCAATTCAGCTATTTTTTTGTGTGAACTTCTTACTGGGTGCACCGATTTTGATGATTTTTTTTATATTCAAAAGCCTTGTCTTATAGTCCTATTTAAATTTGAGCGAGATTTGACGAGTAGTATTTGTGTTATCCCTAATAATGCGTATTTAATTGACTTCGACTACTTTGATGATAAGTATTATTATTTTCGAAGACTAATTTAATTTTTACTATTTTTTTATAAATTCAACGACAGCACTGAACTTCTCGAGTAAAATCATCATTATGTATTATATTATATATTATCAACCTATTTTTGGCTGGTAACAACCCAAAATATTGCATAAGAATCGATTTGATAGGTTTTTAGCCCATGATAACCAACATGATGTGATGTTGTGATATGATAACCGAATAAAAAACAATGTAGACTGTAGAATGATTTAGAATTTATTTTATAATGAAAATAAAGTTCGTCTAAGAACGAACTGACGATAAATTAATGAAAAAGAAAGAGATTTTACATGATTTTTTACTGAAACTTTTTTATTATTCCAAGTTAATGTACTTTACAACCCAAGACTACATTGCCACCTACAACTGTCAAGCATTAACTTAATTTTACAAAAATTACCCGATTTACAAAAATATCAACTACATTTTCATTGTTTTTCTCATCATTGCGGTAATTGTAAAATTTTTTTCTGATATCATCACTTTTGTTATCAATACACTAAATTAATTAATCAGCGTAAAATCCATTGGGGTATTGATAACACAGCGTTCCTTGACCGAATATTGTTATATTGTCAATAATCCTTAATTAAAGATAAAGTTATTTCATAAACATCTTCAGTTTTGGTATACCTATTCGTGTTCTGAAATTAGGTCGTATTTCACTCCGAATTCGGAAATGATAATTCGTTATTCAGAACTCAAGGAAACAAAATGTATTAACACTAGAGTAAGGTCGCGCCAAAATATAACAACATAAAAAAAATCTCTGATAAATTGGTAGTGTTACAGTGTTATACAAAGTTTAAAGTTATCAATAATAATTGAAAAAAAATAATAATAAAAAAAATAATTTACGAGATTTTCAATTTTTAAGTGCATACTCACCCAAACTCTACATCGTCCAGCCTCTGGTACTTGCAGCCTCTCGACATCATTTTGTAACCTCCCTATTCTTCGCTTACACTAAACACTTTGTAACTTACACTTGTAACATTTTTCGTTACACTTTTGCACTTTACACTTACACCTTTTCAACAATGTTATTTGATAAAGTTGGTAAAATTAAGAGTGACCTTAAAACAAAGAAGGGAGCAGGTTTTGAAAACGTTTTTTTTGTTTATTGCTGTGGTTTGTGCTTTACATCGGCGTTGCATGTTAACTCCAAAGAACTAAGCAGAACTACTCGTATGTCGCGGATGCGCAGACGAATATAAGGGTTTCTGGTTCACTATGGAACCCTTAAAAAGCACATTTTACGGTAATACGATGGACTTATTGTGAACCAAAGTTAACTTATTATTCGCATGAGATCTACATATTTCCAAGAGTAAATGTAAGTCTTTGTTCAGGTGAATGCAAATTTCACAAATACTATTGTTATTTTGCATTAAAAAGCAGTAGACTGTCACAATTCAGTGATAAGACAAGACACCTCATTGTCGCCTTATTTGTGAGAATCCAACTGCTTTGTCTCATTTCTTTAATTACTCTTTGTACTGCGTAAATTTAGTGCCAAATTAGCAGTGTGTCGGATGGGAATTTTCCAACAATAAAATTTCAATACTTTCCAAAAATTCGTTTCTTATTTACTTTTTTCATTTATTTATCGTCGTCATATCATAGATCAGATCAACCTTAAAAAAATAAAAATAAATATAGATGTTACAAAAATAAACTTCTGTATGTTTGTGTTTGTAGCCGTAAAATCTGAAAAGTAGTTGAGGATTTCCAGATTTTTTTATCAAAATTTTCTATTTACTCCAAAGTTCCCACGAGAATGGGAATGTCAAGCGTTTTAGATTGACTTATACCTAATAAGGCATCTAATAGATATTACTTTCGTTGCTAAATCAACCGTTGCTGCGGTAATTTCTAGCAACCGAGAAGCTTGGCCGGGTTTAATTAGAAGAACGTAGTACGTTCTTAATAAACTCAGTGCCTATTACGTACTAGCATAGAACATTAAATCCTATACGGAAATTCTTTAATCTGCGCCACTACTGAGCACGATTCTCTCTTCTTGAGGAGGCCTAGGGCATACTCCACCAGGCCACTCTAGGGCAGATTGGTGAAGTGGTTAGTGCCCAGAAAGACTCCGACATGACGATAACAGACCGACTGCTTAACGTGCCCCCCGAAGTACGAAAGCACTCAAACGACTATAGCTAAATAATTTCAAGATTTTTTACCTAAAAATGGACATTGCACCTAACGTAGATCAATAAAAATATCTTTCCTCGTAAGTAACAAAACCTATCATAGAGCGTTATCAAATAATTACCATTAGCTATTACGTTAGAGTAGCCTTCTATTCGTGTACGTACGCGGTGAAAGTCATCGTTACGTTTACGGGAAATGTAGAACAATAGAACTAGCCTTGGAGTAATTTAGGTTTGATTGAATTATATGATTAAATCATAACGTGTAACTGACTCCGATCTCCTTTTGGTACGATTCGTGTAATATAACGAAGTGTTTAATGTGCTATAATTTGTACTAATTATTTATAAACTATTATTAGTATTATAATTATAATTATTCAGCAACTCATGGGTCCGTTTTGAGATCTGATAGCATTTACTTCAGACGACAGATACCTACTTCAATAACGCCTTCTATCAGATTGTTATTGCATGTTTGTCATTGTTTTGCAGAAGACGCCTGTTTCTATTCTACTTTGTGCCTTTAGGGCGCTTTCTCATTAGGTCGCCAGTAGTGCGGCAGCAGCGCGACAATAGCAGCGCGACAGACGCGCGGCTGTCGCGCTGCTACTTCTCTATACTAAAAAGAGCAGCGCGACAGCCGCGCGACACGTGATTTTCATAGTGGACGGCAGCGCGGCAGCCGCGTGCGATCAGTCGGCTTCAAGCCAGTGTTGCAATCGCACGTTCGAACATTTCGAACATACACAATGAGCGAATTTGACACAGAACAATTTATCGTTGAAGTTCAAAGGCGTCCTGCTTTGTGGGATTCGAGGATCGATGATTTTTTAGTTTTAGCTCTGTGCTAGATTAAATATCTGTTAAAAAAATAGACGACAAATATGTCTAGTCAAATTCGATAAAATATGGTTAAATGTCTTTTAATTTTAGAGATATGATTTTTTAAGTAATGAGGTAGCCACTGTCGCACCTACCTGCCCTTAATAAGAAAAACAATATATAAATAGGGTGTTATAAATTCCAAAAATAGGATAAAACCCATGGATGTATTACTCTAACTAGATAAGTAATTTTGTAGAGGTACCTGAGGACGGATGACGTCATAACCTAAGGACCCTTTTTCTATTGAGTCCATGTTATCTATAGTCCCAGGACATATGATTCGATTATGATTTTTTATAATGGTATAAAAACATATAGGTAAGATGAATATTATAAGTAACGTAATTATGGTGTAGTTTGCAACACTACGCCAAAAAGTTAATGCAATTTTTCAATGAGGCGATTACGGTCATCGGGGATTTGTGAAGACTATGGTCGTCGTTTTTGTTTGTGTTGCTTAAAATGTGGTGTTGTACTCTTATCAAATTATCAGTGAGAAAATTACAATAAAATCAATTGCAATATTTAATTCAGTTTTGAAGAAATTTTAATAAAATGTTTTATTTCAATATTATAAATAAAACGAGAAAAATTACCAATAGAAAACATTTTAAAGATCCATATGAAAATAGGATATAATTTTTTAAGTGTGGACACCCTACAATTATGAAGGATAACCTCAATCTGGACTGTGATTGGTCGAATAGTCCTTGAGATATGACGTTATCGAACTATTCTGTGCTTCAGGTACCTCTACAAGGTAAGCAATCCAGATAGTGTAATATATCCATGATAACACCTTTTGTATGAACAAATGGGTAGGTACCATAGATATAGTATATCTATGGTAGGTACCCTAGGAACCCCATCTATAGACTTACCTAAGTGTTATAACGAGTCTTTCTTCTCTCGTCTTTCTGTTGCGAAATCGAGTATCACGGCGTTGAATACTACTCTCAAGAAGACGTAATAATTCGCCGAAAGACTTTCTTGACATTCGGACGTAATTAAAGAATTTTTTATTACTACCATATTTCAACACTTTGAATACTGTCACATAATCACTATTCACATGCCGATTTCGAAATAAAGGATCAATCCAGTAAATCCTTTTTTTATTATGAATGCGACGTCGATGGCGCCGAAGGAGAACCAACAAAAGCAGGAGCAACAAAGATGTTTCCTCTTTGGAGTCCATTATTTCAATAAACTGGCCACCCTGATCTAAGCAAGTCGCGCGGCTGTATTTGTAATGAGAAGGCATCCGCTGCTGCCGCGCTGCAGCCGCGCTGCTGCCGCACTACTGGCGACCTAATGTGAAAGCGCCCTTACGTATAATAAAATACGATTGTTCGACAATAGTCTTCCTAATCTCCAGAATGGTGTATTCAAAACAACAATGTCTATCCTCGTGAGGCTGTAAAGGCCACACAAACAGCAACTTTCAAGGAAAAAAACATACAAAAGTAATTCTTCAGTAATACTCAAAATAGCATGTTACCATCTAGATATTCTAGATTATAGACATACTCGTAGTAGCGCTCACTGAACCATGTACTTAATTCCTAATCTGAGATCAGACACGAACTCAACATTAGGACATGAGTTGTGATAACAATACGCATCCTTGATGCCACCATCATGTTTATCGACGCTTATCACTATTTACAGAAGTGATATCGACTAGCTAAGCAAGCACTTTAAATTTTATATTTATTCTACGTCCCCTTACGGTGTGGTTGACATTTGATAACCTTTAATACACGTGGTAGATGGTACAACTAACGACAGTTCCAGTTCCAAATAAAATATTACATTATTATTAAAAAAGCGCTGGCAGCATATTCGACTCAAGGACTCTTTTTTTCCTGGGCCGATATAGATGCCTGTGTACAACAGGGTGGAGTCTTGTCGCCGCTTCTCTTTGGAATATTCATCAAATCGTTAAGTCCTTTATTTCTTCGCCCTACCACTTATATGCAGACGCGTGTAATTGTGATTCATAGCATCGTTAGTTATCGTCCGGAAACGTAATTTGATTCCGAGAAACGTGAAAATACTTATCTAACTTAATAAAATCGGCCAGGTGAGAGACAGACTTGCACACGAAGGGTTCGGTACCACCGTGTGAAAAATGTGTTTATTGTTAATATTTTTATCGAATGGATAGTTACCGTTGCGGGCCTAGCGGCCTTTACAGCTTCACGGGCAAGGGCAAGCCTTGAGACCCATCCGAGATGATTTACATTATGTGGGTCTTATCTGGCTCAGACATTATTTCAAAACAAAACATTTAATATTGTAATGTACTATTATTAGTAAGCTATCCGTTTAAAAGTCAAGTTGAAATCAATAAAAAATATACTCTGACCTTAGAATGCCTTAGATCTGGGTCGATATAAAAGCCAGTAAGATGGTGACACCATCAACCATCAAGTGTTAGTTGAAGTTAGATCACGATTCACGGCTCAACAGTTCTGTTACAGTCAACAAACAATCTGAGAAATGTTTCAATAACATCATTGTTGCTCTAATTACATTGTCAATATCTAAATTGTGTTTGCACCTATGTTTAGAGATTATAACCGCTCACAATAGACTTACAATAACACGTTTGGCTTATGACTCTTGGTAATATTATGCATTTTTATTTCATTTTAGGGTAGCTACTTTGTAGTTTGAGTAATATATTTACTTTTAGATTGTTTTAATTAAGTAACACTGTATGTTTACTTTAAAAGGTCATAGATAACTAAATAAATTAAATTAAGAAATTATAGTCGATACACACAACACGCAAATAAAAAAGCTATGAATCACCAAAGGCGGGAAAAATCATAAGCGAATATTTCCACCGCATTGTCTCATAAGTTAAGAGTCGTAACTTTACCTAATATTAATAACTGTATTTTTTTTCATCTCAGCGGTCGCGGTACAGGAAAATCCACGTCATATTTTAATCCCGGTAAAGTAACTTTACAAGAGAGACTTAAACTCGTTTGGAGAGGGTTCCGTACGTTGATTAAGTTTTTACCGTTATTTACCAATTTTATTTGTTTATGCTGTTTTTTAACACCATAGACTTCTTATACGTTTTCCTGTAATATTTAAGTAAAGAACTCTGTATTTTTTTCAAAATTCTAGCGTCGGTAGTTTCGGATATAAGGGGGGGGGGAGGCTAATGGTCATTTTTTTGCTTTAAATTTCGTTCTTTCTTGAATATTTTAAAACTATCTATTGTAGAACTATAACAAAAATATATCTGAGATCCTTACAACAAGCCCTTTCATACATCACACGATACGGTTTGCAAAACAATTTTTCTTTAATTTTGATTTCGTTATTTTTTTCAAATTTCAGTTGTTTACTTTATACCTTCGTCTTTGAGTCACAAAAAAGTACATGAGTACCAAATTTCAACTCATTTGATCCAGAACTTTCGGAGTAAATTGGCTGTAAACGGCGGTCAACCGACAAAGGAACCAACAAAATTATTTTAATTACACTTGATTACTAATCATTCAGCTATCATAAATTGAGTTATCTTATGGATCTTCTTGATACTGGGATATTCCGTTTCATGATAATTTTCAACGAAACATTTATGCGAATGAAGTGAAAAACGCGGCATTCCATTCATTGTGCGTACGCTTTTTCATTTTAGATATTATATACATTTATATAGAGAAGGACATGGGAGAGAAAGCAACCACAAAACAGTGTCTCTGTATTTTATAGGACTCGAGTGGCGACTGAGAGGCGACTTCGCGCGTTTGAGTCTTGAAATAATCGTCACTCATCTTGACTAAACTTTGCCCACAAAGCCTTTCCATTGAATGCGGACAACGCAAACGTAAGTACAGGACTATGCAGCAAAACATATGGTAAGTCTTGTCAGGTGTTATTAAAGGCAAAGTAAGGCCTCAATCAAAATCAAAATAATGCAAAATCCTCAGTTGAAAGTATTATTCATCAAAATATCTAGTATAATCGTATCGCAATGTCTATTATGCATTACCTAATATCGACAGCCTTCCCGAGCAACCTGATATTTTTACACGCAGGCCGACTCCAAGAATAACGTTTGGCTTCAACCCATTAATGGCCCACTACTGGGTACGGGTCTCTCATCTTGAGGAGGCCTACAGCATACTCCACCACGCTGCTCTAGTGCGGATTGCTGGAGGGGTTAGTGACCAATCCGAGTTTCGGAAGTTTTCAAACCGCCCGAGGGCCTCCAACATGGCTTAACGATTGTTATCTTATGATGATAACAACCGGGACCGACGGCTTCACGTGCCCACCGAAGCACGGAAACGCTCACGAATTTTTTGCCACTAGCCACCCATCCAACTACTGACCGCACCCGCTGTTGCTTAACTTTGTCAGTCACTAGGATCGACGCAATCCGCCGGGCTATGAGCGCTTCTAGAATAATGTTTACTTAATGATATTGATATCTAATGATAACGACCGATACAATGTACCTATACTAACTTGTCCGTAAATACTTAAATATCGGATTATTTCATTTAAATTATATCATTTGATGCCTATCTGAATTTTAATCTCTAGAATGTCTTATTATTATTAGGTAATCTCTAAAAAGTTACTACACACCATCATGACCAGTGATATGATAGAGCAGCTATACTCAACTTGCAGCCCGCGTTCTGCATGCGGCACTGCTGCACATAGGCATCCCCTAATTGGTGCCAATCTCACCGGTCCTGGGCCCTCTGAATCCAGCGGTTTCCCGCTATCTTCTTTAGGTCATTAGTCCATCTAGTCGGGGGGCGACCAGTCAACATGGCAACAAGTTGGTCGAACACTTCCAATTTCAGGCACTGAGGAGTTTTGGATGAGAAGTTATTTCGTAATTTCCCGAATGCTGCCATTATATTATGTCATGTTTTTGTCTTGTCCATTATGAACATGTAAGATCCAGCCGTTGTAATGCTCTCTTCAGGTCCTCTAGCATGATACTGAGGTCTTTCAGTGTTTCCGCCAGGATCACTACATCGTCGGATAATCGAAGGTGTTGTGTTATTCACCATTGATGTTAATTCCGAGCCATTTCCACTCCATTAGCTTGAACACATCTTCCAAAGCAGCGGTGAACAGCATTGGGCAGATAACGTCCCCTTGCCTGACACCCCTCTGTAATTGGATGGGGTTCGTGTTTCTGTCGTGTCATCGGACTGATATGGGGGCTGATTTGATACACACTTCAACACCTCGATATCCCGATAGTCTATCTGGCACCGCTGAAGAGACTCCAGCACAGCTCAGGTCTCCATAGAATTGAAGTATTTCACATCATCCAGACATAAAGGCATCCAGACATGCAGGTTATACTCGTCGGTTATATTGAATATATTTGAAATAATATTTCAGTAAAGAAAGAAAATAAAACGAAGAAAGATTATATGTATCAAACAGCAAGTCTATCGTTTTTCAAGCCCGTATTGGTTGACGAACGAGAATTTTTAGGAATTAATAAAATTCAGTTTTTTTAAGAATTCAACATTTTGGAATTCAACATTTTGCGTATTCAACATTATGGTCCTGAAGGTAAAATATGGCTAATCATGTGTTGGGTCCATGACACTGCAAAGTGTTTGAAACGTCAGGAAATAATGACAAAAAATGTTAAAATATACGCTATGAACGCGTTGTTTAAATCAATGTGTAACAAATTAACAATTGCCAAAACCTAGGATTTTTTGTACCCATTTTTTTTTCTTGCGGCCCGCGACACCATAGCTAACACAAGTTGACATAATATTATGTAATGTACCATAATGACCCTTATGAAAAAAAGTTTGAGTCCCACTGTGATCTAGAGTCTAGCAACCTAAGGATTAACCTTTATAATTATTATGATATCCTCCCTGGGAAGAGATTTTTTCAAAGGAATGACTTAAGTGGTATTCCTATGTGAATCTATACTATAATAAAAATCAAGTGTATGTTTGTCTGTCCGGGCATCACATAAAAACCCTTGAACGGATTTCGATGAAAATTTGTAAAGTTGTTACTGATACCCTGGGTCATATTTTAGACAACTTTTCATCCCGGAAAATTAAAAGGTTTCCCGGCAAAACAGGATAAAAGTTTGAATAAGTTAAAACATAATTTCCGTATACAAAGCTGCGGGCAACAGCTAGTTGCAAATAAAAAACTCACATGTACCGGGACATTCCCTGCGCAACAACTTAGACTTATGAGTACCTGGGTACGTCTCGTAGATTCGGTAATTTACTATTTTTTACCTCCAAGGGCCAATTTAAGTTCCGTATATAAACATAGCAAAAAATATATTTCCTGTAGATCTCAGATAGAGATCCAGCTACTTATAAGAGCTCTAGCTCGACGTATAATATTAATATTTAAAATCATCAAAATATGAGGGCACTCGTATTGCGATCTCAATTTGCGAACACCAAAGGAACTTAATAAAACTTGCAAAAAATCCACTTGCACTAAACCACAGACAAAAAAACAACTTTCGAAAAACGAGAACACAGTCTAAAGCACCCACTTACGACTCTTAAAATAAAAAAAATATATTCACAATTAGGGAATGCAATCTCGATCTCGCGAGATCTCGTTCTCGCGAGATCTCGGCCTTTTTTAGCGAGATTGATCTCGGACGAAAAACAGGGCGAGATCTCGCGAGATTAACGAGATTGCACTCGAGCATAAAATCGTCTTATTCGAAGCGCGGATTGACACGGACGGAACTGCGATTTGTCGGCTTCGTTCGGTGCGCGGGAGGCGGAACAAATCTTTCATTTGATTGCTATATTTTGTTAATTAATCTCTAATATCTAATTGATCTACTGAGTAGATATAGTTTTATTTAATCGATAATAAGTCAACTCAACTTAGCTAATTAGTTTATTTTTTTTTACTTCTCGTTATTTTGTTTGTTATAAAATAACTGTTTTATTAGTAAAAGATTTTTGATTGATATTAGAAGAGAAGACTGGTAGTTTATTTCATTTGTTATTGATAGCTACGTACGTCAAAGTTTACTATTAAGAAGTTTATTAAAAAAATATAGACAGATACGTCAAACAATGTTTGGTACATAAAAGTCTATTGAAAAAATTCATGAAAATAAATGTTTATCTTGTAATACTTACAATTTTTTTTTTTTTTTTCCTAATTTATTTAAATATAGTGATTATTTGCAAAGAAAACACACAAAACTGCCAATCTCGCGAGATCTCGAAATTGGCGAGATCTCGCAGTATTGTTATTCATAATCTCGCGAGATCTCGCTTGAGCCACAATCTCGCGAGATTTGCATTCCCTATTCACAATCTAATTTCCCGCCGAACTATTTTGTTTCCCGCGTAAATAATGACGTTTTACTTTTTTACTAGCACGTTCGCAACTTTCCCTACGATTACATTCAGCCAGCGTCGATCGCGGCTCGTGTGGCGTAACTACGCTCAGATACTGAATGGAATGGATGAAGTGAAGTGCCGGTTTGCACTCCGCGCGAGTAATAAGGCAGAATAGTGTCGTAAGTTTTGAATATCGATATCGATAACCGGTTTTACATACGCATCTTAATAAACCCCAATTACAAAAGTCTTTCGTCTCCTTAAATTATCTCAATATCTAAAGACTTATGCTCATATTTGTTTCTAGCGATCCTCACCTAACTATACGAAAGTACTCAACATTGCCTAGCTCGATAATTTCGACACACGATGCCCATCGTCTCAACAAGTGGTTCAAATACATAGATTATTAATAGGTCCAAAATTGTAATTCACATTTTAATAAGAAAAGTAACCTGAAGTTAAAAAAAAAAACTTTATCAAATCATGTACAGTTGGACACTTTTCGAGGAATTGAAAGGAATGCGAAAATTGAGTATATTTCATATTAATGAAAATTAAGACACAGATTCAGACATCAGAAAGCTGACCACTCCTTGTTCACCTTGTGGTTAATGTTATACAATTAAAAAACAACTAAAGAAACACATCTAGCTCAGTATAATAAGCAAGGCGACATTGTTAGATGGTTGGCAACCCCGGTTACTTGCACATACATTATAGTAGCTCACTTAAGCTTAAAAACCTTTATAGGTATTGAGCCTATATTGTAATAAATATGTTATAAGAATGTTTCCAAGCGATAGATGTGTTAATACAGATTTGCCGTCTTAGAAATTCAAGTCACAGCAATCAAATTATTATGTTGTCAACAATAATTCCTGATATGAATTATTATAATTTTCCATTACCTTCATTGACATGAGTCAGTGAGGATTGACTTGTTTTGTTTACGAATCTTCCACGCGAAGTGCTTAATTTTTAAGATCAGGTAAATAATTAAGGTAATTATATTGCTTCGTTTAAGGAAAATACTGTGAAGTTTATTCACGACATCAGAGTTCATCGTAATGTTCTAAAAATGAATAGGTATGTGGATTCCACATCGTGGTCCTAACCATGTGAGGATACACGGGAGAAGATATGAACCCAGTTGATTCGTGTTATCTACATTGTGTTAATATTAAGCAGGGAGAAATAATAACAAACATTTTTATCGATAACCTCATATAGACCTTACATCACTACAGCGATTGCGAAGCAATAAAGCCACTTACTTCGCTATCTACTTGATACTGGCTTATATAAACAAACAAACATACCAATTTAAGCTCTACAGTTATTGAAGATAAAATTCAAAATATTTTAAACGTCTAAATTACTTTACTGGGTATTAAGATTGAGCAAAGCACCTTGTCTAGCGCGAGGTATACAATATACGTCGCTAGTGTTGCTACTATTAATAGTGTACACACATTCTCGTGACAATGTGTTTCTTTAATTGATGTGAAAATCAATAGTAAGCCTTTTGTACAGTCTTTTTGGTATTAAAGGACCCTAGCACACAATGAGTATACCATTTTACGCCCTCAACTTGCTGGCATCAAAAACCACGCTAAAAGAACCAAAGTTTCGAAGAGAACATACTTCATCACCACTTAGAGCTGGCAAGTGATACAGTGAGACAGAGACATGAATATCGTGAGACAGTGTTGGAGATCATAATCAGACAATGATTTAGAATAAGTAAAAAATACAGAAATATAACTTACGGCAGCGGCTTTTCCAGCATCTCTGTTGTCTCATCTGGAAAAAAGAAAATTCTTAATTACTCATTAGTTAAAAGAATTACCTATTTTTATATAATTGGCTGATTGAATAAACTGATAGATAAAATTCGAATCAAGATTCTACACAATCAATAGCAAAATCTCTTAATCAGAAGTTACGAATTCACGTCACGTCGCGCGCTCGTTTTAATAAAACCATTGGCGTGAGTCGAAATGACCAAATAACTTTGAGAATCATTAAAAACTTTAAAAAAAAAATCATAAAAGGGACACATTTTTTATTTCAAAGGTAATTCAAGATGAAGGCTGTATTTACTTAAAACTGCATATAATAGTGTAATCAATCATAAATTCCAGTGGGTAATAAACAGATAAAAAAAAATTATTTTATTATTAAAAATATTTAGTTGGTAGCAATTAATATTTAGTTGGTTAATATTTATTTTAGTTTTTTTTTGTAGCCCAAAACCCCTGACTCAGTAAAGACTCAGTAATTACAAACTCAACTATACACTCTTCAAAAAGAAAAAAACTTTTTTCTTAGAAAATCAAAGTGTCACTTACGTTTATCAGCCATGCTTGTAGTATTATCAGCTTGTTGTCACCATAACTGAGCGGGTGCGTTGAACCTGTTTGATAAACCAATTTATGTCATGAAATAGTTAAGGACGTAACCACTACTTCTGATATCAACACTAGATTGCTGGCATGGTATTAAATGTACCCCTTCAACACCACTTCAAAAATACAAATTATAACATACATTAATTGAAGTCTTTCTACATATGGAATAAGGCCGTAACTCTCAAATTCAATGCCACTTTATAACATTGTCTATGGACTAGCAACTCTTTGAGGTAATATGTGCATATTAAATTATTATTGTTTTTAAACAATTAATTCAATTAGTGTTGTATCCACTCTTAGGTGGACTGGACAAATCAGCAAACATGCGAAATCTTGAAAATAAGACCTAAAATACCTTATAATAATTATTATTATTATTATCAGTGAGAATCATTTACAAATTAAACCAATTCAACTTATGAGTTAAGCATACTTATGTCACTATTTCATACTAAGGTACCTGACCCCAATATTATAGTGGAATAATATTCTTATCAATCAACTCATTAATATATCCATTCTGTAATAAATAATTTTCCTTTGTCTATTACCATATTTGTATGTTAATTACTGTACAATGATTCGAAGGCAATCCTAAATAAGCAACATTGTAGATTCTTTACAAGTGTGTAATGAAGTACCAAGATAATTTTAGCTATAACTCATACAATAGGATTTTGTAATAATACAAAAGCGATACAAAAGCTTTTAACACTGAAATTTTACCAATTTTAATAGTATTGGTTTATTGTCACTAGGCATGATTGCATCAGGTTTTGCGAATTATTAAACAATTTTGTATTTTACTACCTTAGTAACAATAAACTATATCAGATATAATTATGACGGAGACCAAGCATAACAGAGATACAGATTAGACTGGATTTTATCTGATAGCATGTGATAAAAGTTGGATTACAGCACTAAATGTTAGGTGTCTGCTACTACATTGGATAAACTGCTTATGTGCATTTGAAAGCCACTTTAAGAGAATGAAATGTTAAATTTAATGCTTGTGCTAGGATTCCCTGTGTAAAATCCTTAGACACAAATAACAGAAGAGTACACAAAGCCCAAGATTAGAAGGCAAATATTTTTTTGTCACACAAATATCTGCTTCACATGGGGACCAAACCTGGTCTCTACCAACTAGGCTTCCATGGTTATCTATTAAATGTTCACCGTATAAGAATAAGAAACAAGAATATTTCTGTTTCAAAATGAGTTTAAAAATTCAAAATGGCTAATAATTTTATTACAGCCATAAATTTTCTCTTTGTTCTTAACATTGAATAAAATAATTTGTTTGTAGCAACAGGTGTTGATGACAATTTATATAAATATTATAAAGATTCCCTGAAAAGCGGTTTGTTCAGAGTATATTATAATAGCTTTTATACTTTAGCCTTGCTAGACAACTTTTCTCTTCAAAATTAGTTACTGTACAGCTAGTAAAATATTTAGTGTATAGTTTAGAGGCAAAGCATATAAAATCTGTGTAATTGCATTAGCTACAATTAAAAAAGGCTAATACAAGCTTCACTTACTAAAACACGAGTTGCTGACCGCTATATAGGGCACATAAACACTTATATTGTGATAAAACACTAATAATATTACCACGAAAAATTGTCACTTTCTAAAACTAGGCAAACACAATAGTTAACCTAATTTTTAAATAAAACACTAATAAATGAATAAACTGTACATATTTTTACAATAACTTGATAGTATTGTTTAGTAGCATAAGCCGTAATAATAATTTTACTGAAAAATCCACAAAAGGACAATTTTGTTTATAACATTTTTGTGGATTCTACACAGCAGACAGATCAGAATAGAATCTGACAGATATTTCTGGCATTTCTAGTTTGACACATCTGATCCGACATTTGATTGACAGCACCAAGGAAATTATAGTATAACTGGACTGCAATCTTCGTAAAGGTACCTGAAGACGGATGACATAACATTGAATCTCATCAAAAACATAAATGTGAAATGAGAGCCAACTTCAAAAAAAGAATTGAGATCTAAAAGGTTGCCAAGTTCTGAGTGGAAAATCCAAAAAAAACATGAGAGGTGTCAAGGGGCACCCGGATGGAACGAAGTTCCTTTCGATACTAGCGTGATTCAGAAAGTTGTACAGCGCCATCTCTGTACAATTTTCTGAATCACGCTAGCAGCGCCATCTCTGCAAAACTCTCTGAATCACTTCAAAAAAAGTGTCGTCATTCGTAGAATCAAAAAGTGTCGTAATTTTCCGTCTAGCCCCCTTTCACAACGCGCGATAAGGAACTTCGTTCCAATTTTAGTCCACAAGAACATGTAATTCAAGCTCTACGTTTGACTTGGCTTTTTCTGTAGAAAATATTGGTATTTATTGATAATTAGTAATTAATTCAAATTAATAATCAAATGTAATAAATAATAATAATTAACTTTATTTTATATCAATAATTTTCAATTTTAAGATTTTTACTTTGTATACGACTAATAGTCTACCCTGATACTACTGATATACTGTTAGGTTTTTGATCCCATGTTGACGCGCACTTATGCAGGGTGACAATGTTAATGTTTGATACAGAAAAAAATATTTTTGAGATAAAAAATACCATTGATATATTTTTTATTTTTATTTATTTTTATTTTATTTATATTCGCGTCATGAGTCCTATAGCAACAAAATTATTAAAAGTAACGATAGTAATATGTGAGGAGATGTTCCCTGAATGTTCGTCTTTATGTAAGAAATTAAAAACTATTGAAAGGTTTGTAGGTTTTTATAGTATAGGTGCATACAATTATTGCAAAACGCGTGCCTGGGACGCATCGGACGCTCAGACGCTTGCTATATCAAGTCCCAAAAAATAACAGTCTTCATTACATAAAGATAATATTGTAATAATAAATAAAATGTTATTTCAATATACTTCTTTATCACCAGAAAAATATATTTATCAATAGAAAATATTTTGAAAAACCTTATCAAATTAGGATATAAATTGGTATAAGTATGGACACCTTACAGTTATAAAGGACAACCTTAATAGGCCTATGATTGGTCGAAAATGGTCATTAAATTCTACGTCATCCGTCTTCAGTAAGGTCTGCGTCGCAGACCCTGCGATCTGCGTCTACGA
>OZ010698.1:9614309-9654790 GCA_963932265.1 Thymelicus lineola | reverse complement strand
TACAGTTATTGAAATAAACAAATAAAATAAATAAACCCAAATATACACATAAATAAACCGTGTAAAATATAGACACGTATACATACCTACTATACGTTAAGAGATACTTTAAATGTATAAATGCTAACACACTGCTTGTAACATATTATTATGAGTTATACATGAAATTGAGTTTCCAACATTTTGTTGGCATAAGAAGGCTTTTGTCACCGATCAAATCTAACGATAGTAATTGGGCCAAATCTGCCGCCAAATAACGAACTAGAAATTTATTACGAGTTTTTGTAAACTATATCTGACGTAGATAGACTTTGTCGAACTTTTTCGCCTTCTTGGGCTCACGAAAGGCATAATTCATTGAGTATGTTATTAATACTTATGATGACATAAAACATTTTTCTTTAATTTACTTATGAAACAACATTAAAAACAATCGATATTTAATACCACGATTTAAAAGCTCATCACATGTAATCTATAATACAGACTCCAGTACTACTAGTTTTTTTTATGTCTATAAGCACATTTACTTTTTTATGTTTAAATACCTTTATATTAAGTTGCTTTTACAAAGGACGAAAATGAAATGCTATGCCATCAATTGCATAAAGTGTAAATGCCAAAATTAAAGGTATACTTTATACTCTAGTAAGTAGTGCTTCTAGGATTAAAACTGGTATCCCGTCTAAACATCTATATCGAATATAATCCGCATCAGATTTAATGCTGTCTGTGAACCATTTTACCATAGATTTTGTGCTTTGCTACATTTCACTATACAGAGCGTTTCTCAAACTCCTCTCAACCACTGGCTTAAGTCTTATACACTATACTAAATATACTTGAAGGAAAATATGATTATATTTTATTAGACCACCTTGAAACTTGCAATTTTTTTATGATTTCTACCGCTCCTCTTAAGGTCTTTATTCGCTCTAGAGATAATAACTGTAAATGTATATGTTGTAGCCTAGCGAAATTTTTTTGTGTATCATCTGTTTGTGTTTGTGGTTTTTAACATTCCAATGTCAGCTTATAAGTGATTCAAGACTCCATTAAGTTTGATGTGGGCTTTACAAAAAATATTATAATAATTAAATATTGGTAATCAATTTGTAAATTGGCTGGTAAGTAAAGTGATTCTATTCTGTTCCATGTAGGTTTATTTTTATAGACTTTTTACTGCATTTATATAACTATATTATTTATATAGTACAGGAAGTATTCAATAGATGTTAGAAATAAAATGTCTTGTGTGATTTTTTTTCAATAAATTTATTTATAATATCACAAACATTGTTATTTTATTTTTTAATATACATACCTACGAAAATAAACTTGTTATAAAAGTGTTAATAAAATCTTCATGTATAAAGTAATCAAATGTGTATATACCTATGTTTTGTACATTCTACATTATAATATTTATAAAACAGGTACACTTATACAGGCTGTAGTATATAATATCTAACATCTAATTTGTGACATTTTTGTGCAAATTCCAGTACTTTATTTAATAACAGTCTGAATAATAATTACATTACCTACATTAGTAAACAGTAATAAACGACATACTTATAACTAATATTTTTTAGAAGAAGGTACTTGTAAATATTCATAAAATTTATTAAATTTTATACCGCATAGTGTAAATAATAATACTTTGTGACATTTTTGTGCAAATTCCAGGTAGTACTTCGTTTGATAACAGTCTTAATTTCTACTACTTGTGTAATAAGCCGCCCCAACTCGGAGTCACTAATGGTTACTTTAATCGCTGCTTAGTAAAGAATCACCATACAAATTCTATACTAAGGAGCGATTTAAGTAACCGTTAGTGACTCTGAGTTGGGGCGTAAGGGTATTAAATGTTCTTTAATTACCTATAATTAGCATTCCATCCATTCAGTGTTAAATGATGTAGAGCAAGTGCGATCCGGAACCATTGTTATATGTCCCGGATCGCACCGGCTCTGTACCACAACGCCACCGTTCCGGATTTGTGTGTCCGCGCGTACACACATTAAACAGCCCACTACTGAGCACGGGTCTCTCGTCTTTAGCAGGTCCTTCATAGTTAGTCCTTAATTCTTACGCGAAAAGTATAACCGGTGTCAGTGTGTGGACATCTTAAAATGGGACTTGCTAAACAGAACGCACATTAGGCCCATCCCAAACACTAAAACTCAATGTCGGTACCTAGATATTTCATTCGCCGTAAAAACAAAAATACTTGTGGGAACAGATCTTAGTGTAAACAACTTACTTTATTAATAAGGAATTCAAGTACCTATGGCAATCGCAACATGTTTGAAACCACGGAAATCACGGAATACATTTGAATCTGAGTCTCGATTCAGAGACCTGTAATCTTTTTAAGCCTATGATAATAATGTACCTCAATTGGTACGCGCGGCAGATATCCACGACCGACATATCCTAAGAAGAGTTCAGGCCTGCTACAACTATATACTAGTCAATAAACTAGAAAAATTCAGACTATCAATGAAACTTGATGCCCATAACCATCGCAGAGGGTGTGTCGACGCCGTCCAGATCGACGCCATGTCTCGACATGTCCTGGTAGAACAACTCCGCCAGTACTTGGTAGCCACACTTGGCTGCCAGCACCTGCGAGCTCTTCGCCGTGAACACGGTACACGCCGCGCGGATGCCGTAGGCTTTGCAGATGTTTTGTCTGTTGGAAGAAACGCGAACATGTGAACGAACCTATAGTCGAATCCATTCGACGGAATCAACGCTAGACCTATAGTCGAATGCATAATTCGACTGATTCAAAGTGCCAAAAGGGTATTTCCATGTAGTGAAGAAAATTAATATTATAGTAATAATCCACTGAAAAAGTGAGCGGTGAAAAAACTTTTTGTCTGGGCGTATAGTAAAAAACCAAGAGTTACGGTGTCAAAATAGTGATCAGATAGTGTGTTTTTACTTCTAATACATAATTAAAATAATACCATCTACCATAGAATTCTACTATAGTCACGTCATAGGATAAGGACCGGTTTCCATCAAAAGTGATATGGTTAGCTAAAGAACCAATCAGATATGGTTATCTCCACTTATCTCCGCCTGGAGTTAGTTAGCTAAATGGCTAAATCTCACGATATCTAATTGGTTGTGTACGCGAATCTCCGCTTTGGTGGAAACCAGTCGTAAAGCTGAATATTTAGTAGGTACAAATGTAACCAAAAGCTAGGAACTAAACTAAATTCACCATTCAGGCTGGGGATTATCGCGTTACTACCAATCTACCAAGTGAATGAAGTCTTAATTTTGTAATATGTAACCTACCTACATAATAATATTCTAAATATGCTCTGACGAAATAAAAAATATCCATTTAAAAAATATTTCCATAATTTTTTTTTATTTATACCTACTTCTACGACTACTGACTTGTCAAACTCGATGTAGAACTCATCATTGAACATTGCGCAGTGAAACTGCTTTTATCTGTATACTAAGGATTTAGATCCGGCGTACTCTATCAGGATGAATGCCTTTGGCTAGCGATAGGTCTTCTAGGCAATATATCTTACCTGGCTTCAATCAACCGAGCACCGATATTCTGTCCTCTATGTTCTTTCACCACGGTCAATCCACTGGACGTCAAATAAGCAGTAACTCCGTATCGGTCGAACACATTTACTAGATTCTCTGCTTCGGTTAGCGTTTTGAGGAGCTTCTTCCAGGGGCCGCATTTCACCTGGTAGCATGATCAAAAATTAAAATAACTTTGACAGTTGCAGTTGGTCTAAAGTTTATCAAATAAGTAGGCAGCTGTTTTTAAGTAAATAAGAGACAAGCCATGTGACATATAATGTTATATACCTATGTGATTGCCGTTGCCCGTAATCCCTAGCAACACCAAAAGTAACAGCGATGCATTACCAGCTAAGAAGGGAAGGAACAAAGATATGTATCAAGTGCTGACTACCTTCTCTATATCCTCATCTTCATCTTCTGTAGTCTTCACCAGGAGAATATTGAAGCCAACAAGATCTTTGGCCTCCCCATCCACCTCGGTGTAGCAAGCTATGCAGATCCCTTGATCTGCGTAGCCTTCCCAGTTAGACCTTATCGTTGCTATTGACACTGGGTCGGAATTTATGTCTGCAAAAATAGAGTCTTCTTAGTAATTTTGAATTTGATTAATCAATAGTAACCAGAGCGCTCATAGCTTGGTAGCTTGTGTCGTTCCTAAGTGATCGACAAAAATAAGCAATATCGAGCGCAGTCGATAGCAAATACTTACATTTCTTAGAGCCGTTAAATCGGATTTTTATCGTAAGATAACACTTCCGACACTTGAGTTGGCCCCTATCCCCTCTACCAATCCACGTGGTGCGTGCAACGTGGTGGAGTATGCTCCAGACCTCCTCAAGAGGAGAGACCCGTGCTCAGTAGTGGACCATTGATAGGTCGAAGCCAACAAAATTTTTGGAAGTTTGCGCTGCTATATCATGTATATCGGTGGAAATGATCACAGGAGCAACGTACCTGTGCTAACTAACGTAGGACAACAAAGATACCTAAAATTTGGCAGAGTGGCTCATCCCGAATAAACGTCTCCTGCATCATATCCAGACATTGCTTTCTATCCCTCGCCTCCATATCTCGTATTTGATACCTGTAATAGTAATAACCTGTAATATCAATAAGAAGCGCTCATAGCCCGGCGGCTTGCATCGATGATGCGATCCTATGATCGACATATCGATAGTTAAGCAACAGCGAGCGTGGTTGGTAGTTGGATATGTGACCGCTACTGGCCAAAAATTCTTGAACGTTTCAGTGCTTCGGAGGGCACGTAAAGCCGGCGGTCCGGTTGGTATCATAAGATAACGGCAGTTTGAAAACTTCCGACACTCGGGTTAGCCACTAACTCCTCCACCAATCCGTACTGGAGCAACATTGTGGAGTATGCTCAAGTAGTAAGCCATTATGGGAATCCAAAACGGAAGATTAGGTTAGATTCCCATATTTTTTATGCGGAAATAGTGTCCCGGCGAAGCGAGGTTCTGTCGACATTTATAGCGAATGCTTATTTGCAGCCCAGACTCGCCACACTTACCAATAATTATATAATTATTATGTGAAGTCTTACCATTTACCACCAACCAGCTAATGTCGCCTCTTACAACACCCTAGTATGCTGGCATGAGACTGGGGTCTGTATTCTAAGCGGCTAGGAATGAAGAAAAACGTCTAAACCTTTTGCAAATTGCGCATTTCCCGGTGCATGTGCAATATGTGCATTTTGTAGAGAGATAAGTGGCCAATCCAAGTGCAGTGAATATTTTAACAGAGCAAAAAAACTTTCATTGTTTTTTAAACTGTCAATACAAGATGCTGTTCATGTAGATAACTAAATCGAAGTATGGGTATTAAAAACAAAAATCGTGAGTACATGTTGAATTTAATGTTTAGTGTGTGACATATTTAACACGCTTTAATTACCTTTAAACGGTCAGATTTCTTTCAAACTTCGTAGACTTATCGAGGACCGATGACAATTCAATATTTAAAGAAAAAAAAGAAAGAAAGAAAAAAAAAACCTAAATTTCATTTCACAAAATCAAACTAAAAATTAAAAAATAAATAATAGTTTAAAAAAAACTAAAAAACACGCTTTTATAG
Organism: Thymelicus lineola; assembly: GCA_963932265.1. NCBI lineage: Eukaryota > Metazoa > Arthropoda > Insecta > Lepidoptera > Hesperiidae > Thymelicus > Thymelicus lineola. Next base: position 9,649,126 of record OZ010698.1, on the reverse strand, counting down.
AAAATCCAACTAAAAAAAATAGAAAATGAATTTGAATTAGGAATCGTGTACCTAATTGTAATAAAAGCGTGGGGTGCTTTTTAATATATTATCAAAATGATAATCCTTCTACTCATTGATACCATGCACATGCACCCCACGCTTTTATTACAATTACACGATTCTTAATTCAAATTTATTTTCTATTTTTTTTAGTTGGATTTTCTATAAAAGCGTGTTTTTTAGTTTTTTTAACTATTTTTTTTTTGTAATCACTACTACTAACAAGTAATAATTAGGTAAGAGTAATTTAATAATAGAGTATCATGAGATTACGTGTTGGCAGGTCGGTCCCCCAGTGCTCTTCCTTCGAATCTGCTCCACACTTGGCCCACGGGGACGCTCGGCGGTCTGCTCCATCTCAAAGCCATTGCATATCACATGTCGAATACTTCTGTCAACAATTTAAATAATAACAGCTTGTATTACATTACCTCATTTTTGAAAGGCAGCGATTACATTTATTTAGAATTTTTTTATGTTGAAGCCAACATAGATGTGGAATAATATATTAAGTATTTAAGTTATAGGTTCACAAATTCATGAAATTATTAATTAATTAAGATTTTAAAGAAATAACGAAACCCACTAAAAGCTATTACAAATTACGAGACATACTTCCAAGAAACTAGGTAGGTATTTGGAATCCCATAACTTTCCGCCTCATTTATAGAATAACGACTCATTGGCATTCCAGGGTTTCTTTTTCCACCTTCCAATTTCATCAATAAATCCTGAACTTTACTTGAAAGGAATACAGAAAGACTAGTCTAATGAGCCCAAACTCGAACGATTTAAACAATGTTATTTAACTAATGGTTTAGTAAGTAATTAAAATATATTTTGTAACTAAAAAATGCGACACATACCTACGACTGCTAGCCCCGTTACCAGTATTTCATCATTTCATTAATTGTCATTCTATCATCTTACGGGATTTGATCAAATGCCTTGCAATGATATTGTATGTATAAAAATCATTGGTCTTAGGGAATTGATCAAATCACGGATTCCTTCATTTCCATGCAACAGATAGATAACTATCTGTTTTCATATTCTATCTAACTGGATAGAATATGAAAATCAATAATTATTGTTATTGTCGTCTACTGCAAACAATTCTAAAGCATTCATAATATAAACAGTCATAACTAATTATCTTGATTAAATTCCACTTGATATGCTCGAAGGACCATTTGTTGCATTATCGTTGATTGTCTAACCAGCGGGTTCTTATCATTGAAAGTAACTGTACTGTTCCAATCTTCGGTACAAACTATTTTTATAAAATTATTTCGTACCTACTCCGTACTTTCGTACCTAATCATAACAGATTTTGATGTAGAAAGTTGTCTGAAATGCGACTTAAGTAATCAAAAGTGTTCTTGTAAATAAAATTATCGGGGGCTTTTTAAATTTTTTAAGATTATTACTAGATACAACTAATATGTACTGAATCGGAGTTTTAGTACGTTGACCCTTTAACGATTGCAGCAAATTGAGTCCGAGTCACTTACTCTATCTTACTCTCTCTGTGGTATACGGAGTAGACATTGAATAGTTAAGCCTCCATCGTATGCACAGTCCATCCACGGCGATATTACATAGTATCCAAATTCCAATCCCACTACGTATCTATCGGCTTGAAATTTGACTGACGAGAAGCTCACATGAAAGTTACCGACACCACATTGCATCTGATGACTCTGATTCACTGGTGTACCACTGTATATGTTCGAAAAAGAAATGCGGGGAAAAATAAACAAAATAAGTTTCCCAGAAGAACTCGCATTGCCAGGTGGTGCTGATTTATTACTTATAGTGACGTTGAAGACTACTCACTCTCATTTATCGATATTTGTATTAAATTACGATTCCATTACAACTATATTGTTAAAGGATGTGTGAGTAGGAATAGTTGAAGAGGATGAAATGAAAACACAAATGGAGTAAAATTTTGCATAGATGGTATCCTAGAGAAGGAAAAAGAAGAAGAGCGTAGATCACAGAAAAGGTGGGACGAAAAAGATGGATGAAGGCAGGAGTGACGTGGACAAAAGTGACTCAAGAGATATAAAAATCGAAAATATTTTAGGAGGCCTTTGCCTTTGCTGACTGGCAAACGGATCTTCAGAAATTAAAGAGACGGAGGAGTTATGGCCGTCTAGTTCTGTTGATCTGAATAAAGGAAAAATTATTATTATTAAGACTATTGTTATGGAACCCAATGCACATCTATTATTAAGAACGCCCTCGCTCAATACTAGGTTCCATATAAATTATTCAATGCAGAAGACAGTTCATAGTTCGCAGGTTCTTCTTCTAAACTTTACATTTCGACATCAAGGTAGGTGGATTCAGAATCACTGTTATAACTAACGGTCATTTTAAAATTGTAGATAAATTAATAGGTAGCACCTAATATATAAATAATATAATAGCTAATACCTAAGACTAAAGTTGCAAGACAATTAACTTGAGGATGATGAATACAAAGAGCACTGGGAGCAGCAGTAAGACTGATCATAGATCCAGGGGATTTAATATATTCTTGAGAAGCTGAAGTATAGAGCTGCGGAAATTAGGCCTCTATGTCGCGTTGTTAAAATTCTAGGCGGATAAATCTCATTAGTGTTCAATAGTTCGCACGTGATCACAAGGTTCTGTAGGTAAAGCCTACTACTTTGCTATCGATAATTTGCGAAATTATGTGATTCGCTAATGGAAGATTAAGTTATTAGCATAGCAGTCCCAGGAACGACATAAAAGTTTTCAGCATGATACAGAAAGCAATTTCCGGGTATACGGACATTTCAGGTTATTTAAACACACCGAAGAATACAACAAATGATTCCAAAAATACTGTCACAGGGAAAGAGAATGATGACATGAGGAATGGGGGTAAATGGTAAATTCCAAACAATAGTCAGGAATTCTGAAATGGTTCATGTGACGTTTCTTCACTCGAAATGAGAAACATTTCATCGACAGTCCAAGACTGAAGTCAGCCAGTCACTGCCCCAGTAATTTTATATTTCTCCAATCCAGATTTGTTTTCTCGGGATCATAAAGCCCATTTTATTCATACGTTTGGTGAGCGCTGCCCGCGTCGGTCGCCATTTCCCAACGTGCGATTTTAAAAATAGCGCGCGTCCTCTCCTTTCGGCTGCCGGCATAATATTTCAGTGTTTTTAATTGTTTTTTTCAACGTTCGAAAATAGTTTATCTGTGACCAGTGTGCCAAAAATGATTTTGAAGGGGTAAGTAAGTATTGTTTGATTTCATTTCTAGTGTCGTGTGAAATTCTGACCTTTATGACTGTGTAGGTAGAAGCTGAATTATTACTTTTATTGCGATATGTTTCATATGAATATTTTCAAAACTAAACCCTTTTGGCGCCGAAAATTTTCATGTAAAAATTTTAGTTCACTCCTTTTTTATTGCCATTATCATTTTACGTAAAAACAAGATCTAAAATAGAAACTACTCTGCGATGCAAAAATACATTGCCCTCTGCCTCGACTCACTGGTTAACGAAATAAAAATAATCTGGAACTGTTATGCTAGTGGGAATATTTACATTTATGAAAGTGGAAACGGCATTTGAACATTCTATCACTACTAATTCGAGTTTATTTTCAAAGATATTTTCAGTATTTTGTATTTAGTTTACTTTAAAGGCAGATACTTACAATTAGTTCTTTTGTGTAAAAATATGTACACGAGATATTTTATGTAATGTAAGAGATTTTATGTAGTAAGATTAATTAATTTAGTGTTCAGTTAATTTTAATAAGCTCTGACTTACCGATGCAAAGGGAACGGCACAGGAAGGGCGCCGGTCCACGAATAATACTGACTCTATTTTAACGTACTTTGACTGTACTGCATTGCACTTAACTGCATGTAGGATTTCTCTATGGAACGGTTAATACGGCACTATTATCGGTATAATCTAAAACAATCCATTTTTTGGTTAGAGTAAAAGTACAAAACAGTGCCCTGAGGTATGCCATAGGATGTTTATAAACATTAGAGTCGACCAAATAGGTGGATTTTAGATTCGATTTCTGATGAATATGTGATTGAGGGATTCAAATTGTGGTAAAACTAATTATTTGATTACGAGATAATTATCATTCAGTTTTACGGGTTATTGATCTAGTTTAGTAAAAACAGTAATGCATTCAATTAATTAAGATTTAACAACAAACTTTGTGCTTCCTGCTTCTGACTTGGGTATGTGTTTAATATTCAATTCATTTACATATTTCTCGTTTTAAAGCTGTACCCCAAATTTGAAGATTCTGTAAGGAAGTCTGAAGAATTGCTGTATGAAAATTATATTGTTTTTATAAGTTTTTGTCTTCAAAAAATCGGAGATCACAATTTAAAAAATGGTCTATTTGAATTAGTTGCTACATTATTTAAACACTTTGCTTTTCATGTCATTTACATATATCATAGAATGTTAACATCGTGTACTTTTGGAAGATGTAATTTACATAAATTTTATAAAGTACAATTGAAAACTTTGGCAACATATGAGAATACATAAAGAACATAGTTACTACTTCGTGTCCAACTAAATGTTATTTAACCGTTTGTAACAAAAATACAATATTTGTTTCAAGGTTTAGGTCATATTAAAGTACAAGGAATTGAAACAATCGCAACTTGGTCAAAAATCCAAATTCCGTATTTTGTGTGAAATAATGACATAAAATATTTTCTTTTGTTAAAGACTAGTGCTAATTCTGTTTGAATTACTTTGATTATATCATAAAACTTGATAGTTCCAACTTTCGACTAGACTGGATAGTTTGCTACAATTAGCAAAAAAAATATTTTTTATGGAAATGGCTGGCAAATGAGCTGACGATCCAGCTGACGGTAAGTGGCTATCGTCGCCCATGGACATCAGCAACACCAAAGGCATCACTGATGCGTTGTCGATCAAGAAAGACAAGAAAAAGAAATAGTCATTTTGAAGGACAAAATATGAAACCTGTCCTACTTTTTTAAATGCGCATAAGTACTATATGATTTTTATGTCAAATAATCATAGACATTGTTACAAATACAATTTAACGAACGTAGGGACAACTAAAGTTCAGAATATTTCAATCGCGTATTGATTAAACAAAAATACAAAACAATCAATGCCAAGCCAAAACCAAAGAAAGACGTTTTTGAAATCCAAACCGTGAGCCAACTTTAAGAAATAATAAATCTTCAACAGTTTATACAATTTATGGCCTGCACTGAAATGAAAGGGTAAATAAAATTGTGTTTTCTGTTTCAAGCATATCCTCGGTGTTTACTTTTAAATAACCTTTTGTGTCAAAAAAATCCATTTTCTAGGTCTTTCAAAGTAAAGCCCGTATACACATTAATACATTTAAATAGGCATCCAAATTAATTTCTGCTCATTACTTCATTGATTAAGATCCAAGAGTTTGGATAGAACTTCACGACTTCGTTGACCAAAATTTTTCAATAATTTTGTATGTTATCAGCCCACAAAACTTGCGTTGTAAGTTTTGTCACCGGGTTCTCTTTCAGCGCTGCTTCGCCATTACACTTCATGTAATGGGTTTAAATTGACGTTGTCAGTTGAATCTTTTGTACACTTGAATAACAGTTTTGAAGACAATGGATGTTCTACTTCTGACTCCTATTTCGCGCTTCGTAGTTTCATAGTCTCCGGCAGTAGGTGTGTCTACCCTGTCGGGTCTATTCTTACTTCTCACTTACGATACGATCTGGAGCTGTTTATGCCAAGACCTGCCATGCGTCCGCCATTAATTACAATCTAGTGACCGACTATTTTGTATGATGTATTGATTGTAATCAGCTGTATGGGTTCCCCCATACAGCTGATTACAACTTGGCCAGTTTTCATTACATCATAAAAGTCAGTCTGATAAAAACTGGCCAAGTCAAATCTAACCTACTTTAAAGATCTCACTTTTTTAAATAACATCAATTGTTATAGGTATCCAATAAAGCAAAGAAATAGAGTTTAATACTTGTTCATAATGTTATTTTGTTCCTATAAGTATATATTATTTAGATTTTGCATAGAACTTGGCACTCATTAAGATCTCCATTCTTTTTGCGGCGAAGCCCACAGCCAAGCATAATTTTTGTATTGAACTTGGCTCTCCTTTTTTACATTTATGTTTTTGGTGGGATATCATTACTTTTTGTAAAGAAAAATATACCCTGTTCACAAATCTTAGAGACTAAATTGACGTTTCATGGGTGGAAACGCGTAAAATTACGGGTGGGGCTGCGGTGCGGTCTACAACAGTTATGTTCGAATATCTATTTGGCGGACACTAGCGCCATTGATTAGGGTGGCATAACTCAGCAAACTTCACTCCGGTTACAACAGCCATGTTCATATACACAATAAAGGTCGTACTGAAAATCAGTAGCCGTGGTTACCCTTTTTTTTCCCCGGGGGGTAAAATGCATAACGCATACCACCCGGACACAGGGGGTACCCGAGTGGTTATGTGGGACTCCCGTATAGGCTAATGACACCCACTTTTCTTTTCACTGCCGCTAGATGGCTCTGTTTCGGTCTCTTACAAATTTTGTATGGGGACACCACTTATTTTTCGACTTTTTTTAATTTTTTGATTTTTTCCTACGCTTACACACAATTACCGAGCTGGATTCCAAATTTCATCCTTCTAGGTTATCTGGAAGTAGGTTAGATTTAGGTACTATATGTCAGTCAGTCAGTACTAAAATTTACGACTTTTTGACCTTCATATCTTTGTAACCGTTTGAGCTAGCTTCATGAAATTTGGTCTTCTACATGTCCATATGGATATAATTAAACACACGTAGTTTTATGTGTTTAAGTTAAAGAGGTTTTGAGTTATAAAAGGGTCAAAAGTGGCACCAAGTGGTTCGTGTAATATTACACTCGGCGCTGGCTAGCCAGTTCCTTTGCTTGAACTTGGCTTGACACGCTGCCGCGTGTCTAGATTTATTTTCCTTTATTTTTACTTTTCACGGATTATCGATAATCTATGCTTGTGGTTTGATACTGTGCAAAAGTTCGCTTTCCCAAAAGTAACATGCAACTGCAAAATAAAAATTAAAAAAAAATTTAATGTGTGCTGGGACACATTGAAGAAGTGAAACTTCAACGGACAAGTGGGAAAATGAATCGCAACGGACAAGTGGGAAAACGAATCGCAACGGACAAGTGGATAAACGAATGGCAACGGACAAGTGGAAAAACGAATCGCAACGGACGAGTGGAAAAACGAATGGCAACGGACAAGTGGAAAAACGAATCACAACGGACAAGTGGCAAAACGAATGACAACGGTCAACTTCATCATCACTTCGCGGTAACGCTTTTTCGTGAAAGAAAAATCCTAATACCCCGTTTACGAGTATAGTCTAGAAGTTTCGCTTCAATAACAATTAATAAATTATCGATATGATATTTTCTATTGTGGACTAAATAAGACAATTATGATAATTATTTAAATTTTTAAATGAGATAAAACACAACTCACGGTATAATGTACTGTACAATCCACGCGTTTACACCTACGACTCCTACGCTACGAGCAATCCGCGCGGGATACGTAAATAAAGATGGCGGACTGTTTTGCAATATTTGAGGAAAGTCAGCGATGAGCGATTTGCTGGGTAGTTAGGTACTATCTGCGTAGTGCGTAGATAGTTTTAAATAAACCATTTTGTTTGTTTTTGTTAGTACTTGTCAACGATGGTAGTCGTATGGCAAAATTTCTGTATTATTAAACGAAAGAATTTGGATGATAAAAATTTAAGCTTACGAAACAATTTGGAAAACCCCTTACATTGCAGATCGGCTTTTAAAAAATGTGCTAGTAAGATAATAGTTATAGTTAGTTAGAATTTTGTGTTACGTATCTAATGACGTATCTGTATGTCGTCAAATTATTATAATTTATCATCTTAATTGCTAATATTTAATTTAATAATTATGTTCTGGCGGCATGCGGCACGTGAATGCATTCATGCACTGTCGTGCGTCTTGGCGGGTAAATGTTTCGAGATGCCAAAAACAGTTTGATAGCTTCATGTTTACGTGTTTTTAAGTGTGTATTATGATGACATTCATTGTTTCTCGATCTGTCTGCGATATAAACTACTGGATGACCATGTAACCAATAACGTTTGTTATATTTACTTAAACCAATGATATTATATGTATAAAAAGAGGTAGATATGCCAAAACGGTGCTGAAATTACGTTAGTTGAATTTAGTCAAGTATAGCGATTTTAATTCAGACAGTTGATAGCTGCTTCTGAGTGAGGCCGTCTAGTTGTCTTTTTCACTATTATGGTTCTAGTAGTGCCATCCCTTTTACATAATTTACCGATGTAATAAGGATTGGTGTAGTGAAACAAAAGATAAACGTGTGTGTGTGTTGTAGCTCGGTCGGAACAGATTTTTTGGTTGATTTGTAAGGGCATAACGTATCTATAGTTTAACATCATTGACTTGAACTTAGGATTTTGACACCAGCTTGATATTTAATTTTAGGTTGCTTGAATTTGAAAAGCGGTTGTTGGGGTTTTTCGGGGCTAGTGTTGCCAGAGTTACTATGCGTTGAAATGGGAAAATGAGAATGAATATTTATGTGACGAAATTATACAATGTGTCCGGTGACCGGTGTCGGAGCCTTTAATGGTATAAAATATGATCAAATTTATCGACAAATCACCCCTCATATGTTATTTTTCTCCAACCATAATGAAATGACAGCCATTTAAATTTTTGTGTACCAAAAAAAAGGCGCGTGGTTTAATTTAGCCATAACTTAACATTTCGTGGTCCTAAAAACACTAAAAAGGTTTTAATTTGTAGCTAAGGACGTAGGCAATTAATTAACGTTAAAAAAAATACCAAAAATTATCAAAAAAGTACAATGAAAAATTTTTCAATTACATTCTTTAAAAAAAAAGTTGTTTTTTTTTTAGTTTTCGTGATGTACTGAAAAATCCAAGCCATTAACCTATTTATTTTTCATTTTTAATAGATACTAAGGGATATTTCCTAAAAATAGACACCAAAGTGATAGGTCTAAGTTAAACAGTTTAGGAGTTATGACAATTTGAATATGACCCTTTTAAGACGGCGTTTATCCCAACAGCAGGTAACTAGAATCCTGCTTCGGTTGAAAAACATTCTGGGCATTTCTACAAAGGACGAGACTTTGCATTGTCGAAGCCTATTGTTAGTGCAGTCATTGAAGCATTATTGCTCCGAATTTTTTTACTGTGAACCAATTTGCGTGAAATTTTGGAATTAGGTTCATCTTACCCTTAACTTCAAAAGTGAAAATGATTTAAACTCCGCACTCACCCTGGGGGACGTTGCCACCCCTTCTCGGGGGTGGACATTTTTTTTTCAAAATAACCTCGGATATCGATAGAAGGGCTAATTTTAAGCAAAAAATCACCTATAAAGTTTTTCGAAAAATCCAATACTTTTCAAGTTATTGGCAATTGAAAAATCGCAATTTTTTCACGTTTTTCATCGGTCTTTTGCAAATATCTCCAAAAATATATGTTTTATCGAAAATTTTATAAGAACCAAAATTGTAGCAGATACAAAAACGAACAATTTAGTTTTTTTTTAAATCATTCTAAGTGCAATATTAAGCTAGATATTGAAGATCAAAGCCGTTTTTTATTTGTCTGAAATTTAATCTATGTGTTCAATGCCATCTAGCGGCGAACAGATGCATTTTATGCATTCTGCTATAAAGAAAGTTTTTGTAGTGCTTGAAATAAGCTTTAAAATGAGCACTGTTAAAGGTCTTTTGCACGTAAAATAAGTGAGCTGTATTGAAAATAAGAAGACCATTTAATATTTTTTCTTTTAAATCAATGGGTTTCATAAGTGCCATTTCCGCCAAAATGAAAATTAATCGTATTCCGCCTAGAAATAACTTTATTATGAAGAGTTTGATAGATTGTATCAGTTTGGGTGCTTCAGGACACATATTTTTAAAAAAAATCAAGATTAAAAGAAAAGAAAAAATTTCAAATTTACAAAAAAAACACCTTTTTTTCATAATATCTCAAAAATGACGACAGATACGTAAAAAAGTGTAGGGATAAAAAATTTAGGTATTTTTCTGACGAACAATTTGGTATTTTTTTTATTTCTGTCAAACAAAAATTGACGGAGATATGATTGTTTAAAGAGCGCGCGGCAGCGCAATCACAGTCTCTCTTAAGCCCTTTAACCCTTCACCGTTTTAAAAAAAGGTTTTTTACTATATATTGCAATAAAGGATGTTGTAGCTCTGTTAATTACCTTTAAAATGGTTTGCTATAAATTGTGATAGCATGAAAATTGAAGGAGTTATGGTCCAAAAACTTATCATATTTTTTTCTACTTAGTAACTGAAAATTTCGGAGTGTGAATATTTGGAGCAATGTGAAAGTACGCAGTATAATAGAGACCCAAAACTATTGTAACGTGTATATATATACATAATATGGCTCATATATTTTGGAAACGTAGGCATGAATACATATGTAATTTGTGAATATTTTATTCAATAAATGGCAATTTTTTACTCTATAATTAAATTATTTTTAAATATGTAATCATATATATTTACTGTTTTAATTTAGGGGTAGTTTTAAGGGTAGCAAAGTTGAAGATTATGATAATCACTTTCGAGAGTGTAGAATAATATTTAAATCCTTTTCATTTAATCAAAAAAAAAAATTTAACAATTTTTTATCAAGGGGTTGTTTTTAAGGGTTGAAAGGGGGTTAAAAATTTGACTATTATTATAGAGAACAAAATAATACTTACTCTATACTTACATCTTTTTATGTCATACCAAAGTAATTTTTTGTGATTTTTTTAATTTAGGGGTTGTTAGCAAGGGTTGTAAGAATTTCAAGGGGTTGAAAATAATTTTAATATGAGGTAATTGTGTTAGAAAACACTTTACAATTTCAAAACTTACTATTACACATGTTTTCTAGCGATAAAATGGCTCAAAGTTAATTTTTCCATTAAGGGGTTGTTTACACCCCTTAAAAATAATTTGCGGAGTTCAGATTATTTTCACTTTTGAAGTTAAGGGTTAGATAAGCCTAATTCCAAAATTTCATGCAAATCGGTTCACAGTAAAAAAATTCGGAGGTAACACCGTATTTTTCGCTTCAATGACTGCACTATGTAGTGTTATTACATTTTGTGCACGATCAGGTAAAAAACAAAGTGTCATTAGTGTGATACTAGGGGATATTTCCAAAAAATAGACACCAAAGTGGCTTGGATTTTTCAGTACATCACGAAAACTAAAAAAAAACAACTTTTTTTTTAAAGAATGTAATTGAAAAATTTTTCACTGTACTTTTTTGATAATTTTTGGTAATTTTTTTAACGTTAATTAATTGCCTACGTCCTTAGCTAAAAATTAAAACCTTTTTAGTGTTTTTAGGACCACGAAATGTTAAGTTATGGCTAAATTAAACCACGCGCCTTTTTTTTGGTACACAAAAATTTAAATGGCTGTCATTTCATTATGGTCGGAGAAAAATAACATATGAGGGGTGATTTGTCGATAAATTTGATCATATTTTATACCATTAAAGGCTCCGACACCGGTCACCGGACACATTGTATATGTAGGTACCTATAATTTGTTTCTACATAAACTTGGTGGATATCCATCTGACCGTCTTGTCGGGTGGTGTTCGTTTCGGTCATATAAAAAGGTAATAATTATATCTACCGCATTGAAGTTTATTGTCATACAACAGACATTTCGAACAAAATGTGTGTCCCGCCCGGGAGGTTCTATTTTCAAAATTGAGCTCCCGCTGTCCTTTCAAAATCGAACGAATTCATTGAAGATTGAAGCCACGTGGCGCCAATGCATTGGGACATGGTGTTCGAGGTGTCGGTTCTATACGCTAGTAATAATACTTCTGTGCTCTACCGCGCCTTTTGCCATGTTAAAAATTAGAATCATTGTTAAAACAATTTCGTTTCTAGCTAGTTCCGCCAATAATCAGGAAAAAATATTAGATAAAAATATGTAATAATTACTTTAACTGTTATTGGCAGAATGAGAGCAGTAAATATATCTGGCCGTTGCCCCAGTGACGGATCGATGAATAAATGACGGCGCCATGGTTTGACGATACGCTGTGACAACAAAATTCGTCGAGCGAGAAACAGTCCCAAAAATATAAAGGCTTTGGAGAAATTCGTAATTATTAGATCAGCTTTGTACCTACCACTAAAAACTATTGCCGGCAAAACTTTTATCAGGAAACCCAATTTCTTACAGATTCTTTTTTATTGACCAGCTGGCAAATGAACACACGAGCCACCTGTTTTTAAAACGAAATAATAGCTAGCAGATTAAGAACCCCTACTCTGATCAAACTTGGTCGTTCAGAGCCCATCGACCTCAAGCAGAAGGAATGATACCATGAAGGAATGGTCTCACCCAATGTAGAGTGCTAATTATGTAAGAGTTCCCTTCGCTGTCATATTATTTATTAAATGTTATGTGGCTGTTATACTAATAGCTAATAATAAGTAATAAGTATTAGTAATAATTAGTATGGCATCTAAACATGTGAACTGTACATCAAAGAACACCATGAACAGGGTACTTTGTTTAAGAGTCAGGACTCGATGTCTCGAGTCAGGAATTTCGATGGTGTCGCTTACCTTAATTGAAATTTTAGTATTTGAAGAATTATTTGTTGTTCATTGGTTGTTAAAAGTCCAGTGTACCTACCCTCCAAAAAGATGGTAACAGTAAACTATGCCAATAATGATAAACGCTACGGTGTTGCCAGCAATCTGTTACCAATTACGCAATTTGGCAAAGTTGTGTTTCCAATTGAATGTGAAGGCGACAGTCAATTCACTTGTTAACTGACGAATTTGTAGTTGTACAAGTGATTGAGAAATTAATGTTATTTACGACATAATTTCATTTAATCTGTCTTGCAACTTCACGACGTTTATATTGTTTGGTAGTTCCAAAATCCAAATTTAGTGGGAATGTATAAAGAAGTTAAATATGTTCATTTTTATTTAAGTACCTATATACTTGTTTATTTATTCAGTTTTGACAGTACTTTTCTGAATATTAGGTATTATAGGTAACTACTCAGCATAAATGTATTGTAAATATTAAAATTTATTACCAAACAAACCATTGTGGAACACCAATTTTATTAAACTGACAAAACAAAATAAGAAACGATGACTTGTGTTTAATCTCGGAGCAGCATCTTTGTGACAAAAACATTGAAATGCGTCCAAAAGCCGCTTCCTTTAGTCGAGGTACAATGTGGGTTTCTGGTCATTTACTTTGTTACAACAAACCTGAGAGTTGTGACCTATCTGATAAATAATGAATTATGACTGACCATACTAAGCTTAATAAATTCGCTTAATTAAAATAAGCCATGAATTAATAGTGGCCACTATCAACACATAAGGTTGCTCTCTAATAAAGCTTCGACTCAGCATCCAAAAACCTTTGGTTATAATTTCAAAATGGGCGAATTGTAGAACAAAAACTATTCAAACGAGATAATTCAGGACATAATATCGTTTTAACTACACTTAGTTAGCTTACACTTACACTACTTAATTTCTTACTTAGTAAGGTTACACTAAGCTTAGCAGCTTTCGGTTTTTATGTAATCTACTTCACAGTACGATGATGGTAATTTTTCCTTTTTTATTTTCAATAATTTCGTTGGCAATAAGTTTCAATCAACTTTATACAATACTTTTTACTCTCAACAATTTCGTTGGTGGTAAGTAATTTAATCGACTTTTATTTGTTTTCATGTTCTGAATCAAATATCACATCTGTGAGTTCTGTAACCTACTTACTTTGAATTATAACTGTGATCCTGTTTGAGGTTAGCTAAAAATGGCATTAAGCTAAAATGCCCACTTGATTTAACACCTGGTCAGATGTAATAACTAATAACTCATAAATTTAATTTATGACTATAATACTCAGTCCCTTATTCATGAACTAGCTGTGTCCCGCGGTTTCACCCGCATTAATTTGTGGAAAAAACTAACTACTAAAATATATGATGTTATACTCGTATTAGCCTATAGCCTTCCTCGATAAAAATATTTTTTCAATTCCAACCAGTAGTTCCTGAGATAAGCGCGTTCAACCAAACAAACTTGTCAGCTTTATAATATTAGTATAGATTAGTACGAAGTTTTCAGGTAGGTGGTACAGGAATTATATGTAAATGAAATCTAGCGCTGAAGTGCGTCATTTTTTTGCTTTTACCTGTGAAGTCAAAGACCTAGTCCCAGTTTTTCTGAGTTATTTTCATCCCGAACTCTTAGTGCTCATTGTAAAAACATTGTTCTTCCTATATCACAGGAAATATGATCTACATTTTATCTTTCTACATTAGGTAAGTAGGTATTGGTGTATGTGAATCACAAATCACAATGTCATTGACACCAAATACATCATGTGTATTAACGTGATTAAGTAATATTCTTCTTTCTTCTCCTCCGGCGTTACTGATTTCCATGGGTGAGTGGTTACTACCACATACGATCAGGTAGCTCGTCTGCTCGTTTATCGGCTAATTACATAAAAATACGTATTGCTCTATCGAAGTACCTAAGGTAGAAAATTATTCGATAAGTCAATCTTACTCTGACACGAGATACGAAGTCTTCTGGGGAAAATTTTCCAGAAGTTTTTTGTTGATGCAACAACTGTAGTATTCTTCGTTTATTCCCACTCATAACTACAAAATAAGTTAAATAATAGGTTTTTTTTTTAGATTAGTAGGTATTATTACTTATTGTTTTCTGTGCACTCAAAATGTATGCTCAGTTGCAAAAATATGCATAAGTGAGTCATAACTTCTATTTATATAAATAGTGCAGTAAAATACCGATGTGTCTATCGTCAAAAAGAAAGAGGTTACTGAAAGAACTGTCATTAGAATAACTACCTACAAGAATATTTATTATGTGTGTTAATGCAATCCATCAGATGATGATTGACGAATGCAACTTAAAGACCATAGGTATCTAAATCTAATATATCTGATTTTTCCCCACGCGATTAAGTGAGGAAGAAAACCTAAGAAGATTACCCTGATCTATGTGAATGTAAATCTTGGAGTATTCCACTCACCTGCCAAAGCCGTAACTCCTTTTCCACTGGCCCACTACTAATAATCCTGATGAGATTTGGAGATTAGTCGCACGTCCAATTAATAGATTGGCCTAAATATATTTGAACGCAAACAAATTTGAGCAATAAAACTGTTAACCAATTTAAACTTAATGTCAACAGTTAATATAACTTTCTTAAATTGAAGAATCACATCACTTTCTACATGCAAGTGCATTCGGTTAGTTGCGTTTTCACGACTAGGTAACAGGTTTGTTGACTTAGTGCAAATTGCACTATTCATGGCCCTGTATTGACGTCACGGAGACCTCATTGCAGTAGAGAGAGACAAGTACATCTGGTGATAACGCTACTAGAGGTAAAGATCGGAATTATTGTCAAAATTAGTCTGATTTACTGTCAAAGTTACATACATTGTGTTGTTTCTATTATGATTAACTTTACGCTCATAATACAATAACTACTCTTTCGCGTATGAAAAATACATCTTTATCGGGCATTCCGTTTAGGAGGTACCTACACGCTACTTACCTAAATCATTTATTTGTTTACGTGCCAGAATTATGTACTAATTCTAAAAATATGTTTTAAATACCTATTTGAACGTTTTGTAATTACAGGATTTACAGGTTAGAAAAATATTATTCGGTGAAACGAGAGGGCGGGGTACCTACCTTTTTAAGGAATAAGGATATATTTTATTCTTTAGACATGTTATCTACCTAGTAACTAATCTACTTAATAAATATTTTTTGTTCTGTAGATTGTTCATTAAACAATAAATAGGCCTGATACAGTTATTTATGATTAGGATCCAAAATACCTTTCTACACGTACTAATGCTACACATCGTAAACTCATCACTCATCTCCGCACTTATCAGACGTAAGGTAAGTACTTGGCAAATATTATTAGACTAGGCATGACTAACCTTCACATAGTATAAACAATTGGTTAAGACGCATTTAATCAGCTTACCCGAAATACCAGCACTAGAGGAATAGCTAGCAACACTAATAATCTTGCCATTGCGCCACTTAGAAATTTGAATTTAAATTGGCGGGAAAACAAAATCGATCAGATACACAATCATAAGTCAAACAAGTTATAACATCCCTTAATTTGCGGCAGGTAAATAATAATAATTATCATAGAATATTATCAATACATCGGTCATTAAAGCTACTAGGTAGGTAGGTATATGTAGCTTTTCCTGCATTATATTTTCAGTGCAATAACTCATGTTTTCTAGATCGTTAGATATACAATCCACTTCTGCGTCTCCTTCAAAGTAATTAGGGTGTGAACGAGCCGAAATACTTTCTGGGTCAAAGCCAAACTTACCTGCGCTAGATTGTCTGGTTTTAAATGTACACTGATCGCTAACTGACAGTTTACTGTTTAGGTTTAGTTACTTTTATAAATCACAAACGCACTTCAAATGATTGCCGGCACTATTATCTTTTCTGTGGTGCTGATAACCTACAATTACGACAAACACTTCTACCCACTGAACTAAGGGGAAATGCGCAATATCTGTAGATATAAAGATATAATCAGCGCCGGCCCTCAGCCGTTTTTCAGTTACCTGTGGTTTGTTCCGTTGTTGTGAAGCTCATTGCTCAATATCACTACCGTCAGTAGTAAGCTCATGTTGTTCAGTGACTATGCAATGCCTTTCGAGTGGGCTCTCTCTCTAGGTTCCTTTACATTACGATTAATCAAAGATGAACTTTAATATATAATATCATTGCGATTAATGATAAAAATTAAAAAAAAATTGAGCATAATATGCTCAATTTTTTTCATGCAGCTTTTGTCCCTCTTTCCAATCATATTAATAACTAAAATTCAACGTAAGACGACTTATATGCTTTTTTTCCACTGATGGTGATATGCCACGTGCAATGCGTATGAATTAGAGGTCCCACCTTGTTGGAATGTTTTATGTTTGTTTTTATTTAGGGAGGTACCTACTTCCAATTAATATCCGGAATCCGGAATATGTGAAATACGAGAATTTCCATGCTAAATATGGATGGTTTACGACACAATAAGTAACGTGTTTCACGCTTCAATTATAACATACCATCTGTTGAAAGCGCATGACAGTCATAAAGAAATGTAAGTATTCTTTGGTCATAAATATGTATTTCAACAACATTTTAACGCTTTAATTTTTATCTTTAGTTATATATTACTCGAGGACGAGAAGATTTTGGGATTTGCGCGCCAGATTTTGGTAAGGGATCCTCCCTTTTAACCTAGCACCCTGTTGAATATCTCGTATAAGCTCTTTATATAAGATCTCGCGTTTAGGGTAGCTAATCAGAATACGTACTTAGTAAAAAAAAATACCAAAAATATAACCGACTAATTAAGAAACAGTCTTTCATAAACATATTATTATATCAAAATCAGCATGGTTATTTACTCATAACATCAGAACGGAATTTTGATAGATATGGAACCAATCTGGCTATATGGAAGTTAATATTCAGTGACGGAAACGGGAAGGTCCTCGTATGGCGCCCACGTCTCGGAAAACGGAGTATAGGACGCCCCCCGACCAATTGGACTGACGACCTGAAGAAGACAGCGGGCATCCGCTGAATTCAGAAGGTTCAGGACCGGTCAGAGTGGTGCAAGTTAGGGGAGGCCTATGTCCAGCAGTGGACCTCCAAGGGCTGATGGATGGATGGATGGATGGACGGAAAATTGGCACTCATATCAATCCAACATCCTTTCAGCAACCGAAAATGATAGGGATTAAAATTTCCCGAATATCGTTAACAACGATAACGAATAAGCAATCGACCCACTCAATCGGTCCGACTCCAACGAACTCAAAACTGTCCATAAAAACCTTTTAGTTCCGTTTCTGTAGTCAAACTATCCAAGAATGTTGTAGGTACATCTCACAACATTCAAAACAGAAATAAAACAAGCTTCGCAAGGAGCTTCTTATTAAGATAGAACACTTTTGATCAAAGAAAAATCTTCTGGAATTTCGTCAATGTTAGATTTTACGGAGACTTCCGTAGGCCGCGAAGTATGATTAATTAGTTATCTATCATGGCTTCACTCTTTGGATAAATAACTTAAATTAACTTTGTAAGACCATGGGTAATTTACTGCTTTTTCCCATATATCTTCCAAAGATAACATAATGCCAGGACATTTTTGTTACTAAAACACCCTCGATAATCGTCACGTGGCGAAATACTACTCCAAGGCACCGGAATCTCCAACAAACCAGCTGGTGTGGGTAATTTACTGTTTTGTAACATTTTCAGCCAGAGTCGTCCATCATTCAGGATAGTACCCAGATACTAAAGTATTTTATAGGAATGAGTTAATGAAAGCTGGAATGTATAGAAAAAAATATTTGAATTCACGTTGTAATATTTTGTCGCAATAATAACAAACGTTGCTTGTAAACCGTAAAACTGAGGGCGCCATGATTTTCACGTTTGAGATATTTTTGAAATCCTATATTTGTTCGGCACCGCGTACGCCAGAAATAATATACTTAGTTAGTTGTTAGAAATTTGGCAGTCTTGATGTCTGTTTCACGTATTTGAAGTTATACTTCTTTTGGCGCGATGGTGAAAAATGATGAGAGTGAATTTCTACGATGCGCGCGCACACCGACACCTAAATTCTGCATCGTGAAGTTAGCTCAATTCTGTATTTTTTCTGTATGCAAAAAAGTTTTCACAGTATTTACCTCATTACAAACGATTTTATAATCGATTGAATTGATTCATAATAATCGATTGATGGAATATAATAATATATTTTATGTATTATTTGTTAATTATAATTATAATATTAATTTATTTCTTACATGTTTTCGTATTCCATACATATTAAAACTATGTAATATATTTAGAATTACCATTCAATCGTTACGCTAATTTTATTAAATTACATTTCGAATATTTTGACATCGATTAATCGATTGACAACAAAGATGATGTAATCCCTAATAATGTCATTTTGGTAACCATAGTATTTATAAATAACACCACTGTACTGTCATATTTGTCATCGATCTTTCATGTTTCTACGCGTGGTTTTTTGTATTTTTCTATTAAATATTTTCAGCGTACCTATTTGGAGTCCTATTTACTATTGAAACTCATCGACACGCACACAGTTATTTTAATTTACTGTTGTATTCGATTTCGTACTTGTGTTTTGGTGAATGTGTTTTCGCAGTTTCGCTACAATTTCTGGCAAACCAATACTATATGAATATGGACTACTTAATCGCCTGTTTTGTGACTGACAAAGGTTCAGAATAAGTCCTGAACACTGGATAACGTACCCTATACATCTTTAGAAGATCAGGAAGTTGCTGTGGCCATACTTACAATGAGTATGTTATGGTATCTTGATTGGGCAAGGTACCAACGAAATATAGCGCCTCTTGCACAATGCACAACTAGACAAACTATTAATATAAATGATAACTAATAAAATCTCTTGAAATATGCAATAGCTTTTATTATACAACCTTTTTATGACATTCGTTTTGGGTAAAAACCATTTAAGTAGTAGATAGTATAATAGACACCCGCCAACTTAGTTTTAACCATTAAACTCGTAGATTCTATTGGCAAGTCACGTATTAATTTTGGGATTTTATTATAGAAATGTACACCAAGCCCTATGAAAGATCGTTGCACTTTACTTTGGCGGAACGAAGGCGTAATTAATTGATACATTCTTTTTGTTTGGCGATTATTAATATCAAAATTATGTTTATACGCGTTTATATTCTTCCTTATAAAAACTACATTATTAATTTATTAAGTAAAGTTGGTTAACCTTAGCTGTGTGTTGTAATGTTTAGTTTGTACGATTCCCTAACATGAAATATTACATGTTTCTTCTGATGTACATAAATATTATTTACTAGGTTGATCCAAAAGTAACGATAGTAAAAATGATACACGTTCAAATAAAATAATGTATTATTTTACAGTCTCCTAACTAATCAGTTCACATTCTCGGTAGTTATATTAAAATTACAACAAATTGAATTGTTTTAAATTGGGTTGGCATACGAATGATCCAAACGCACGCCTAATGATAAATAATCACTATCGGACGAACATGAATCATCAAAACTGCTCTCAGATTCCGTATCACACTCGTCTTTCAATTCTATAATAAATTTATCAATTTCCGCGTCTAAGCTTCCATCCATTTTACAAAACTTATCCTGAATATGTCGCACATGTTTTATACGCAGTCGGGTTTTTTGTATTTTTTAATTTTTTTGTGTGTAATAGACCTATAATTGATTCAGTTGGAAAAATATTAGAACACGATTTCGTGAGCCATGACCACTAATGACCATGAACCACAATGACCACTATGTTTGGTCGCTAAAACGGGATGTCGGGAGACGATAACCAAAATCAGTAGATCTCCCGATAAATCGGGAACTTTTACAACACTCGTCACTTGACAGCAAGTAATGCTAATCTAATGGGAAGGTAATGACAGCTTGTCAGAGGTAAAATAACTGTGAACGGACTGTAGTAGTAAATAGTAACCGATACTTGTCTTTAGGACTAGGAGCACATTCTTTTTCTCTCCTTAATCTGTATTAAAGTTTAATGCCTGTCGGAAAATAAATTATTCTTCAACTGAACTGAATAAAATCTTTCTTTCCCTCCCCCCCACAAAAACTGGTTTTACAGCATGGTATCGTAATAGTTCTCGTAATAGAACATAGATGGTGTTTTTACAATTGTAAAAACAGAAAAAAAAGATTTACAATTGATTTGTTTTTGCAATTGTAAAAACACCATCTATGTTCTATTACGAGAACTATTACGATACGTAGCAAAGTAATATTAGAATATACTACAAAATTAATCACAGATGGCGCATAACACATATAGTTTGGCTATAGAGATTCGTAAATTAAATTATTTCAAAATATTATTTCATTTTTATTTTTAGTATTGCTGTTTTTGAATATTGTATTTTGAACAATGTTTTTTTAATATTGTTTTTTGATTTTTTTTTCATGTCAAAGAAGTATAACTTCTCACGCGCGTACAAAAGTACACGCACCCTTTTTTCATATTGGCAACACGCAAAACGTGCGATTAGCTGTTGTCTTTAATAAGTACTTACTAAAATAATAGGTAATAAAATAATATTTCGCAGTGGCCACGATACGTTTCACCTTAGGGCTAGGTTTGACGGTGTGATGACATGCTTGTTAGGCCCACGCCATTAGGCATTAAGTCCGCCCATTGTATTACAATAAATGATTAAATAAATAAATACATTCATCAAGGCTTGTTGGCCTATGCATAGTCAGACTTGAAGTAATTTTGTTCAGCAAAATTCTTAAAATGTAAGAGAAAGAAGGCGCAGAGACGAGAACCGGCTATCCGGCGCGCTGGTGGTGGAACACTATGGAGAGATTATATTATTGGTAATATTGATTTTAATAGTTAATTAATACTATTATTAAATTTATTACTATAATTAATACTATTATAATAGTCGTGATAGCCTAGTGGTTAAAAGGTTGGTCTCCAGAACGCGGGGCCTGAGTTCAAGTCCTGGCAAGCACCTCTAATTTTCAAATATTATGTGCGTATTAGAAGTTAATTATCACTTGCATCGGTGAAGGAAAACATCATGAAGAAACCTGCACCTGAGAGTTCTCCATAATGTTCACAAAGGTGAAGTAGGTATACCAATCCGCACTTGGCCAGCGTGGTAGACTATGGCCTGTACCCCTCACATTGTGAGAGGGGACGCCGAGCCCAATAGTGTGACAATTATGGGTTGTTGCTTTGCTGTTTTTTAAAGTACTACTTATTATCATTTCTCCCTGGAGTCCGCCTGGATAGCTACCACCCTCTTGCTCGGGTCAGCCGCCAAAGGGCGAGCCGTTGTGTCCCGGCTGGTAAGTTGAGGGCTAGTTCTTTATTTCTGTTTCTCCTCTCTTTCTTGGCCGGTACCGCATCAGTGATGCCCTTGGCCACGATAGCCACGATAGCTACCTAAGTATCATTAGGTGGATCGTCAGCTCGGTTGTCGGCTATTTCCATAGAAAAATAACATCTGCCCCATATCATTTATTATACAAGAATTACAACAACCATAATATTTATTACTGAGCAAATACATATTACAAAAAAACCATTAGATAGCTAACTACTACCTCGCAACGGCATAGAATTAATGGAGTGGATGTACTTAAATCACTAATGATAAAAAAGAAAATACAAATTACCTAAATACAAAGAGATCTTATTCCTGAACAGACCTTTTGACTTTTGGCAGGATTCCAATATGGCGGGTGATGCCCGATGTATCAAGTGCTTTCATATGTTTTAATCTTTGTTATTATTACCTAACTAAGTATAACTATTAACTATTTAATTTTGAGATTTGAAATTTCTTTATTTTTGAGAGTTTAGATCACGGAACACAGGTTTAGTTATTCTATTTTTATTATTGCGAGAGTTTCTGCTTTAAGTATATCTTTGACAAAATGTGACAGAACCATTATATTTTATTTGAAGAAATAATATAAACAAAACTACTTACGCAAGAAGCTTAGATTGCGCCGTTAGCTGTTAGCTAATATTAAATCCAGGTAATAAATAACAAAAGATTAATTTGACATTCAACATTGCCGCGTTGGTGAGATCTTATGAGACAATAAAAAATTATAAGGGAAATCTTACTACACTTCATCTCATTCGAGCTCTGAATATATAACAGATCGCTGCTTTCAATGAATAAGTACTAACACAACTCAAAATGATCGAGTGGTGTTTTAACTAAAAAATTGCAAATTTTTGAGTTGTGATGGTATTCATGCAAAGCAGCGCTGATGCCTGAAGTTTATTCAATATATCGCTGCTTAAATTCAAAAGGGCCACAAGTCGAAAAAATTACAAATCCTTTTTAAAGCAAAAATCGTATCTATTCTGCCTATATTTTTATATTCGAAAAAGACACAGAGTGTTTTCGCATTAAAAATGGAGAAATCGCACAACAGCCCTTTTTGCATTTTGACACTTAGGTGGCTAACTTCAGATCAAAGCCGCCATCTTACCAGTTGCGACCCTGTAGTCAGCGCGAACGTACGTTTGTTATGTGAAAAAGGGCCACATTCCGAAAATGACCTAAACTGGGATCGAAAGTTATAATGAAAAGTGCCACTTTTCAAAATACGACCGTATTGATTTAAAAATACATGTAAGTATAAAATTATCTCATATGGAAAAGTGCCGTATTTTGTGATATGTCCATTTTGAGTTAAAATAAAATGTGTATTTTATTATTATTATATTGAAGATAAGTGCAGTATTTGGAATGCTACTGTTTTGCATATAAAATTATGGTGATTGTGGTAGTATTTATTTAAACAAATGTGCAATGTTTAAATTTAAAACTTAACATAATAATTACAAACTAAACAAGGTTGTTATTATTGTGTTAAGTTTTAAATGAAATATTGATGCAAGGTCAAAAAGGTTTAAAATAGTGCCCGCGGCCGGCTAGAAGGGCGATTCTTCCCGCGCTTATATATTTCCGTATATCACTGGCAGTTATTTATCTATCTTGCTCAAACTTGCACAAATTATGGCAAGTAAGATAAGGATGGAATTTAATGTCATTTGTTATACAATTTCCTGCCGGTAATTTTAATAAAACTTAGCCAAAGCGACGTCATCGTTCCGTGTTTGTTAGTGGCGGTTGACGCGTGGTATATCGTAGTATATTTTCGTGTTATTTTGGTGTATAGAGTTATAAATTTGAGATTAAAGTGTATGTTTATTATAAAAAGGTAAATATTGAACACTAATTAATATCGTTAGTTCAAACTAAAGATTTTAGTTAGAAATTGATATGTAATCGGGGAGAAAAGTTGACTTTCATAACCGAATAAAGGTTGCACAGACACGGTGTTTTATATCTCTTTTTTATAGCTATCTTGTTCAAACTTGCATAACTTATAGTTAATAAGATAAGGATTGAATATAATATCGTTAAATAAAGAACATAAAGCCGGTTTAATAAAATATCAGTCTGAGCGGAGCCATTGTTATAGTTTGCGTTCACGCGTACGAGTCGCGATATTTTGTATTATTTTGTCAGTTTTGTTATAAATTTGTTGATAAAGTGTAGTTTTTTATATTTATTATAGATAGATACGTAATAAACACTTAATTCATAACTTTAGTTCGAAATAAAGATTTCGATTATAAGTTGACTTCGTTATCACTATCATTCATCATCATGATTTGCGCCACCCTTATACATTTTGACTAGTTTTTTATATAAAAACATTCAATATCTTATTATTATTTATTTTTTCTACAAATAAGACATATAACTACGTATGTATATAACATTTAATTTGTATATCTTCGATTATATTTTGCGTAGTAAAATAAAGAAAATAGGCCTGCAGACGGCCACGGACATTTCTAAGTTTTGATTTTTATGTTTGGGGGTATATAATATAAAAAGTCTATCGACATGTTTATTTTTTTAATGTAATATTGTAAAACAATATATTCTTGTATAAATAACATTAAAATAACATAAATTAATGATTTTATTTTATAAATATAACGCAATATAACGCAACGTCTTTCGCAACTTTTTTTGCTTTTTTTTACTTTCTCCAACTTGACACTGGAATAAACAATATATTTGAAGGTATAAATATACTTAATTTTATATATTCTGTTAGCTTAAGTCGCACAGATTATAACAACATCAATTTTATATACATGTTCCATAGAAAATTTTGGAGATATAGTAATTTTGGTGCGCTGCGACGTGGGTGGTCCCGCTATGCCTGGTCTAGGACCTAGATAGGCCTGACCATATCCGCTGTTTTGCGTAAAATTTGTTTGACATCTGAGCGGATAATATTGTTGTACGCATGAATTGTGTCCGTCAACAATTTAACTAATAACTAAATTTCTGTATTTATAGAATGAATAGCAGAGCTCGCCGGATTATGAATATTTTCAAAACAAAAAACGATGGTTTTTATAGTTGATTTTTTATAATTTTATTGTAAGGTATTGCTAATATGCTACCATTTAGTCATAAACAAAAACTAGCTTATTAAACAAAAAACATTATACGAAAAGACTCAATAAAACGTATTTTCTGTTTGAGTTGTGGCTTTTTATTTATAAAATTCATAAACATTATATATTTTTTTTATAATCAAAAGGGACTTATGTGATGTTTTTATTAACTGGGTAAAACTTATTGGAAACATAAAATTACAGACAAATAGAGGCTTAAAATATACATCCGATGATATATAACACATAGATATACAACGTAGATTAATAAAAATAATAAACAAAAACCGATATCAAAACTTTGACGGGCTCTCCTGTAAAAAAGTGAATTTTCGACTTGTGGCCCTTTTGAATTTAAGCAGCGATATGTAGATATTTAAAACGTATTTAAATGTAAAACTAAATGATTAATCAGGTATAATTCTTGAAGTAACGTGCGTACCTAGGTCAGGAATCAGAATTGCCAGATACTGGCTTCTATCTGGCTTAGCATTACCGGAAAAATTCTACTAAGGTGGAAGATCGAACGCCCTTTGGTCGACGCTGTCATTTAAACTTTTAAAAATTGCGCATATAAAATCAGGCTTTAAAAATAATTACACTGTCCTCGTCCATTGGTCCTTATCAGGTGATTTCCATGACTCACGGAAAATTTCAGCATCAGCGATCTATAGTTAGAACATAATAATTCACTGTCTAGCATTTACTTTATAACGTGGAAAGTAAGTGGGAATAAATTCATAATAAATACTACTGCATGCCGGGTTTTTTCAGGGTGCGCAACAGTTCATAGAATAACATAAGAACTAACTAACGATCATTAATATGAAATAAACGTTAGATCACATGAAATTAGGTTATTTGTTTTTATAGCATATAAAAATTATTTCATATGAACGTTATTTCAAGTCATATTATACTATATGTTTTTATACTATTATAACTACGAGTATAACACACCGTTTTTGACATGTTAAACACCTACGATATACTTTTTCAACGATACCCCACATTAGGGAAACGAGAAAAAAATTCATCCCCAGTTTTCCTGTAGAGGAGGTACCCTGAAATATTATGTTTTTAAAGATTTTATTCGTAGTTAGTATACCAAAGCGCATAACGATAACAAAACGCACGAGGCTCTTAAAATAAAACAGAATCATGTCTTCATTGTTTCCGTAGCAAATGCATATTTGTGGTTGGTTACGATCATTCCTCCGACGCCTGTAAACTATTATATTATCTGATTAAATCTGAAAAGAATTTTCAGAATGTTAAAATTACAAGGTGAATGACGCGGAATATTGGTATGTTGAATGCAGTATGAATTCAATTTATTATTTATAATTTGTCTGTAAGGACAGAAGAGAGAGAGAGAGCGGGAGAGTAAGGACTCTCCCGACTCTTATCGTTGATTGTGGAGAGTTACAAGAATATTAATTTTGATTCCTCCTTTTTTTAACAAAAAAGTAGCACAAAATACAGATCAAGTTAAAATGAATCTTTTTCTGAGTAAAATTATTTAAGTATATGCCTAATGCTGCAACACTGGAAATAAGGCAGATAATTACGTATGCGTTTATGATGCGAAGTTGGGTGTACCGGTGTATCACTTACTAAGTGCTTATTACTTGTTATAATTACATGCATATAGAGCGCATTTCAGTGATCAAATAATAATATTATGTCCAGGAGATGTCGTGTCGAACAATCTACCTTTTAATTTCTTGAAGTATTCCAAGTAGCCAGCGCCAAGTGCCTGGTACCCTACCATACTTAAACTAGACCGATACAATAATCCTAAATCATGAAATTCAACGAAGGACATAAAAAATAAGGAAGAACAAACGATGACCTAGTTCACTGAATTTTGGAATGTTTACCAGGAACTACGGAAATAGACTCGATGCATGGGTAGACTGCCTGTGTTATCCACTCAGGTACTAAATTAAAGTAGGTTTGTAGAACTATGAACTGTAACGCTAGAATGACAAAAGACTTGGCGCAAAATACGTACCTACAAGATGATTTACCGAGATGAGTAGTTTGCGCCTTTGCGGTCTATGACTACTACACATTACACATACCCACTCGTTTTCGTTTTTAGGGTTCCGAAGTAGAATCGGAATAAGGGTTTTGTCATGACCGTCCGTCCGTCCGTCTGTCCGAAGCATAACCTTAGTGCTAGCAAGCTGTAATTTGGCATGGATACACTTATTTATTAAAACTCCAAAATCGTAGAATAAAATATTGAAAAAATTTTTTTTGCAGGTTACCTCCCCTACTAACAGGTAACGTGAGGATGAATTTTTTATTAGTCGCGTAGGTACCCTATATTGTGGGGTATCGTTAAAAAATTATTTCAAATCACGGACGTGAAATTTTTAGGTCTGTGTTTCAAATATATTACGGGTCTTCTAAGACTATTTTAAATTAAGGGGTCGGTTTGCGAGTGTTAATTTTGGTTAAAGTCAAGTGTCCCCTCCTGCCGGCTAAACAGTTGGAGTTGGACAAGTGTAAAAAAAGGTTATATGATGAATTTACAAAGGAAACTATCACGGCTATGTTAGCATAAGTACCTAGTTAATACTTAATCTATACTAATAATAAAGAGGAAAGATTTGATTGTTTGCATTGAATAGGCTCCGAAACTACTGAATCGATTTGAAAAATTCTTACACTGTTGGAAAGCCTAATTTTTTTGAAAATATAATATAGCCTATATTACTCGGGGATAGTGTAGCTATATTATATTTTCAAAAAATTAGGGATCCTTAATAAAACTCCAATAATGTAACCCAAGGTGTAAAAAATAAAGAAAACCGAAGCAAAGCGAGGGCGGTTACTCGTAATCGATAAACTTACTACTTCGGAACCCTAGGTACCCTACATTGCGTGTCGTCTGACACGCATTTCTCGGTTTTTAAGGTAGATAAATAGATGACAACCGAACATACGAGCCACCTTATTGTAGGTGATCATCACCCATGGATATCAGTGCCTAGCACCAAGTCATTCACCGATGCTTTGCTAATCAAAAAAGAGAGCTTTCCCGTGTTGCGTTCAATCTTTGATTTCCAACAATAAATTATTTGACGAGGCTCAGCAGGACAAAACTGGACAGACCTCATGCTATTGCTTCGTGATTTGTTCGTCACCGGATGACAAGCAAGGATTAATTTATAATTGGCTTCAAGAAGGAATGGAACCCCTTACAACACAATAATTTGGGTGCTTCTTTATTTGTATAAAAGAAGGCGTAAATCGTCACGCCATCGCGCCAGCTCATTTTATTGAAGCTATTCTACGTTTAAAAATACTATAACTGGATAAAATAGAGTGAGTATTTTATTTATTTAGATGATTTTTGTAATTGATTGAGTAGTAGCTAACTACTAAATTAAAAATCAATATTTTATGTTTCAAAATTTTCTTTGCTAACGGAAAAATTCTCACACATTACTTACTTCAAATGAGTTTGAATGCATTCCAAATGCTTGAGCATTTAATATAATCAAAAGTCATTATTGATATTCAAATTATAAAAAAGTCAGCTCTATTGAGCTTTACAAATATTCAAAACATTCACAATTAATCTTCATGAGAAGTAGATTTTGCACGCGTGGGTGTAGACTGTAAGTAGATAGAAACGAAAATAAATAAACTTATGTAAACAATACTATATTACCTAATACTTGTACCTACTAACAAAATAAAATAATATGTCAATTATATAAAGAATGTGAACATGGCATAATGGCGAAGCATCGTCGGCCTATAAATCTATTTTATTTATCCGTTGAAAGAGTTTAGAAATTTATAAAAAAACTACTATACTGTAAAACCTACTTGTACTTGGCATTGATAGCAAAAATGTTGCTAACGTTTGTAATGAAATGTTATGATTATTTCAAGGTAACTTTTGCTACTTTTGCTGTTTAAATGTATATTACACGTCTCTTATTTAATTGCGCATAGATTGAATAAAATTTGCTAAATTAAATGCATACATAATATCACTTTTATTTCGTCTTTGACTTCTAAACAACAGTTTTTTTCCTGAAGATTAAAAGATAAACTTGATGGACGTTAGTCTATTAACTCATTGCTAATTAGTTCATTGCTTAATGGCAACCTGACTATGAGCATTTTAGCCTCTTGCCCTATTTTCTGCAATATTTACTGGTAGCTTAGTATGTTAGTATTATGCAGATGACCTGTAAACATTAAAAGGATTGGTGATCTTATCTCCCAAAGGCCAAGAGTTATTTGAAGGTAGAGTTCACAGAGATCATTGGCCCATAACCTACGGTCTCTAATAATAAAGAGTTATTGGACGATCTACATTTAACGCAAATAGACTCACAATAACAGTTGGGTTGGCGTGTCGTTGCTCGAGGAGCTGTATTCTACATTTTACCTTTTATCTGTGAGTGATGTATTCAGTCAGATCAAAGGAAACTGGATTGTGTCTTGAATTTGGCTCAATTAATCTCAATGTAAGATTTTACTAAAACCTTTGTTGTAGGTAAATGTACCAGATATGTAAATCAAAAATATAATATATCTTTTTTCTTTTTTTTATTGTAGGAGGCACACGATAATGGTAGGTACAGTCAGCAAAAGAGTTAGTTATTATAAAGGGCATGACACAAAAACGTTCCGTACTCAATTACAAAAAGCTACATTATTCCTAAGTAACATAATTGCTATATTTTATTGTGATTAATAATATTTATTACCTACTTCATCACAAGTAAAAAATTTTGACCCCCAGCGAAGTGTGTACTGCTCAGCTAGTTTTTTTTATTTTTTTATTTTTTTTTTATTTTGGAAAACTTACAGCTAGTTTACAAAAAGAAATTTTTGATTGTTTCGTATAAAAATAACCCAATTCTTACTAGGCAATTATAATATCTATTAAACTCTAAGAAACATTTACTTTAACGCTGTAAATATCCTTATTTTCACACAAATCACATTCCCTTTAGTTTGATGCCAGCAGCGATGTTTACGAGTTGTTGTAAAACAGTTCTCGGAACGGACAGTTTTATGTAAATTTTTAAATACCCTAAATCTATTTTGAGCGGGAATATTTACGATAGATCAGATTTTAGCGCGCAAATTTGACAGGTGAGGCCACAGAACTCTTACTCCTAGCGGAGGGTAAGGCTGTGTTACTAGTACAAAAATTACCGTGTTTTAGGGTAAATAGACAAAACGACTCTTCCAGTCCAATATCTGTTATAATAATTACTATGTACTAATAATAGTACTGACCCTGTCAGCTGAGTGAAGGGTTCCGGCTACGTTTCTAGACGAGGCCGACATAATATTTGACAAATAATGTTTCTTGTTGTGAAGCTGAAGACTGAAGAGTGTTTTGTGTATAACTAAATATATGCTGCTTATTGTGATGGTATGTCGTCATACCTGTCGGTGTTTTTGCACTTGTAAGAATTATAGAAAATCTCATTATATCCCTAATCCCTATCTACTTATGTATATGAATGATTTTTACTGTAAAAACCAAAGAAGCGGTCGATCTTAAATGATAGGTCGAGGTGTCCGTGCTTCGGTTATAAGACTACTAAATGTAAAATAATCTAAATTTTACCAAAAAATAACCGACTTCAATGAAATAAGGTAGGTAGTGAAATAAGGTAGTAAGTACACATGAAGTATACTTAGCGATAGGAGTTCCTTCGATTCCTCATCATGAGAATTGACTCTTGATACATACCTACATATGGATGCTCCCATATCTATCCCATATCTGGAAGTACGTATAGGTAGCCTATCAGATGAAAAAAAAATTACAAATCGGTTGATTCACGGTTGATGTGACGGAATTTTGAGGTAACAAACATAAATAAAGTAGCTTAGGTAGAACCTCCTCCTTGTTTTGAAGTCGGAAAAAGTATTCGATGTATAAAAAAAATTGATAAAAAACATTAATTTATAACGCTAATAAAATTAACCCCTGACGAAAAAAGAGGGGTGTTATAAGTTTGACGTGTCTGTGTATCTGTGTATCTGTATATCTGTCTGTGGCATCGTAGCTCCCAAACAGATGAAAGCGATTTTGATCTAGTTTTTTTTTGTATGAAAGGTGACTTAATCGAGAGTGTCCTTAGCTATGTTCAATGTAAATCAAACTACCTTAGGGAACATACCAAAACCACGTAACCCATTTTTTCCAACTTTTTACCCCCCTCCCCCCCCCCTTCGTGACCATCCGTAGTATATGAGAAGACCCCCCCCCTCCCCCCTAGTTTTCACGTGGTAATTCATAAATACAGTTTTCAGTACTTTTTTGCAAAAACAGAGTTAAAAAATAATAATTTTGCTTATATTTGACGACTTTGTGGCGCAATGGTTGCTAAAATATTGACTACGTGACAAAAACCTAAACCCCCCCCCAGGGGAGGGCCCCTCTGTGACCAATCGTGGTGTTTTGAAGACCCCCCTCCCCCCCTAAATGAGGCACGTGGTTTTGGTATGTTCCCTTAGTTGAAATATGCCCTACTAAGCGGAATTTTTCTGTGTGGGTAGTAAGAGTAACCGTAATAAATAATACTGAATAATACTGTAACGTCTCAAACAAATGATTTAGCCTGATGTCATTTCCGTTAACCCACAAAAGCTCAAGCATTTATTTCACAAGTAGTAAAGTACAACGACCTTCCTTGAGTCAGAATATATTTACATAAAAAAATCAACACAATTTCATCTTTTCCTCGGTAATTGAATCATGTCGTAAAGTTAGTATTTTTGGTTTTTGACGCAAAAGCTGGGAATGATTATACCATAGTAGGTATTTTATTGTTGAAATTCATGACCATTATTTAAGTAATTGGGAGTTCAATTTGTACTCGGCTGGTTTGGTCAGACTTTAAAGAATTCTAAAACCTCATAGTATTTTTGAGAACATGTGCGATGCAAAAATACTTATCGGTTAATTCAATGAAAAAATATAGGTAGATACATTATAATTCCATAATGGATGGATTGTAGGCCGTAGCTCCTTTTATTGATTATGAGAGGAAATAATGATCCCAGCATAGCAATGAGATAGTTTCCCATACCTGAGTAGCTTCTTACTACTCCATAAGAGATGGCGCTGAAGAATTTTTGATGATAAAACTACAGAGCTACAGCTGTGTGCCCAACACAAATCTGGCAGTTCCGGCATTAGGATGGTGATGGAAAATTATTATAAATAACCTTTTTTATTTGTTTCAGGTACAAACATTCAAATAAAAGCATTGACAGACGAATTCAAGTGCACTAACTGGTTTTGAGCTAGTATCAAATATTTTCAACAAAATAAACGAATCTGAATAAATAATAAAATAATATTATACTTCCTAATAGTTATAACGGAGTTCCGTTATTATCGTTTAATACGATAATAATTATGATTAATTGTTTTAAACATGAGGCTAACTTTATAACATAATAAGCAGTCTATATGTGTAACATTTGTAACTACAGAATGTGTTAAAAATAGTGCAGTGAAAGTAGAGATAAAAATTTACCGATTGTGGCTGAAGAAAAGAGAGATAAGATGTCGTTGGTAGCGCCGAGGAGAGTCCAGCTGGATTGGGCCCATTCTATACCATGGTAAGTAATATTATTGTGGAAACAAAACATTTTAAATTACCTAATTTAGTAGAAGGTAGTTATTACTTAGCCGTATTAGTTACACGACAGAGGTGCTGCCACCTATGCTGAGTGAAAGCTACCTATGGACTAAATATAAAATGAAATCAAATGTAACATACAGATGGAGCTATTTCATTAGTATCATTTAATTTTAAGGAATTACAAAAGTTTGATTTCTTATTACATAATAAACAGATTACTTAAAAATGAATAAAAAAGTAAAATATCGACTCTGATATATTTCATATAAAAACAACAAAAAATTTCACCACGGAGGTCGATGACCTAGCTTTCACAAGCTAACTTCACGCAAGTTCGTTAAAAAAACTTGTCCGTCCGTCAGCTGAGCGTACGTAACACACTTCACAGCCGTAAAAACTAGCTGTCATGGCTCCTCGATCGATTTCGTTCTCGTGTTGAATATCACGCGAAAATACGAAAAATATGTCGCGCAACGCGTTGAAAGACGCAAGCCACACCGTGATGCTATTAATTTCTACGTAACAAGTATATCCGACAAGACAGTTCGTCCGTACAGTGTATTTTCAGTGAGTTTTCAGCGTATCTAAATTTATTCACTGTCAGTGCGAGCATCTACCTCAATTTTCTGGGTGAGTCTCATGTTTTTGTCGCGCGTTTTACGTATTAACTCTTTCCTCATCTCGAGCACGTAATTAAACTTTAATGTTTTGCGTTTTTAATTATGAAAATTCGTATGTGAATTCTTAAAAATCGATTAGATGTGGGTGGGATAGCGAAGTTATTTCCATCTCTTTCTAATATAACCCGGCCATGTTGTGAAGTGACGTAACAACGCGGAGACTGCACCGTGTCGTAGTGCAGTCTAGTTAGTCGGGTTACTATCCCCGTCCCTTTTCTTTATAATTATGAAATATATATTTTGTGGATTTTTTATTGAAAATCCAAAGATTTCTAAAATAAAACCCTAAAGCTCTGAAAATAATATTAATAAAGGAGAATTAGTACATCGGACATAACATCGTATGCCGGTTAGATATAAATACATTCAAAATAAAATCAATAAAGTGTGTCATTCGCCCTGTCAGAGGCGATGTTTTTCTTTTACGTTATAAGTTGTCTCATCGGAGCCTTTTCTGCTAAGTGTTGGTCTCAAAAATTCCCAAAAATGTAGCCATTTATGATTCGTAAAAAAATGGCACTGTCTGAATAAATTTGGCATTTTTCTTATAACCTTCTAATTTATATGCCAATTTGATTCACACTCCAATTATTGCTGTATCTCTCACTTCAATTGATTAATTTCTTAATATAAAGAGAACTATCATAATTCTTAACTGGCTGAAGTTACAAGTACATTGTTAGTACCAACTATAGGGTTGTTTGACTTGTTTGGTAGTTATTTGCCTGTTATCATAATGCATCCTTTATGTTTATTATATGTGATATCTTTACTTAACAATGTATATTTGCAACAAAGACAAGTTAATTTGGTGACAACACAAAGCAATAACAGTCCTCTGATAAGTACACTGTATAATAAATTTTGGTATCTGTACTTGGAAGATATTTGACAAAAACTATAGTGCTTATCAACTAAATCTGCAGTTGGGCGTAACGTTGGTAGCATTGAAATAAAAGTATAAAAATTAAAATGTTATATTAAATGTAATGTTTTATACTATCTAGTAATATATTATGTTATTACTTGATACTTGAAAACACTATTAAACAACACACGGGTGTGTTACATCTGCTGCCATGGTGCAGTATGAGATGAAATATATTTTATAACGGGCAGTCCTGGATTTGT